>VZTV01024572.1:31065-44773 GCA_013400875.1 Anhinga rufa | reverse complement strand
CAGCTTTTCGCTCACCAGTACCCCCAAGTCCTTCTCCGCAGGGCTGCTCTCAATCCCTTCATCCTCCAGCCTTTATTGATACCAGGGGTTGCCCCGACCCAGGTGCAGGACCTGGCACTTGGCCTTGTTGAACCTCACAAGGTTCGCATGGGCCCACTTCTTCAGCTTGTCCAGGTCCCGCTGGATGGCATCTTGTCCCTCAGGTGTGTCAACCACACCGCTCAGTTTGGTGTCATCTGCAAACTTGCTGAGGGTGCATGCGATCCCACTATGTCAGTGATGAAGATATTAAGTTATTATGAGCTCCTTAGACTGCAGTAATAATGGAGACTAAGGAAGGCTACTGGAGGAGAGACATTGTGCAGGAGAGACCTGGAGACAAATGAAGTCAGTAGCTTTTCTGGTCTGGCAGAAAACCCAGGCTCATTAAAAGAGAAGCCTATGTGAAAACTGGGAAACAGAGAGCTTGTGGATGCTGCACTTATCTGATAGTTTGTGCCTACTAGACAGAGTCTGGTTCAGTACTCCTCTCTGAGGAAGACTTCTGAAGAGAAGAAAATCAGTTGGACACAGGGATGGGAGATGATAGTAAAGAGTTTTTCAAGGGCAAAAAACCTTGTGATGAATTTTGGCAAGTTCCAAGGGCATTTGTTTTTTGCAGGAAAAAAAAAAAGATGTTTTTTAACAAGCAAAAATATACAGTGAATACTGTAGTTTGAGGAGAACATGTATATCCTGGCAGATTTTTAAAGCCAGGATTTTTTCTGCATCTAATAGGATGAGAAAGGGACAGAGGTGCCTTTACCTTCTGTCTGAGGAAGATGTACATGTCTTTCTTGAGTGGAGTGTACCCTTCCTACTTTACCTGAGCCCACGTACCTCTTCCTGGGGCTCAGACCAGAAGCTAGTGAGCAATGTGCAAGGGATTTTTTTTTTTTAATCTCATATGGGGCTACATCTGTACCAGTTAAAAGCACCGCTATGTGCAGCATATCTGGCTACACTGAGGACAGCCAGTGGATTGCTCAGGGGAGCAACCCATGTGACTGGCTTTCCACCTGGTTGACCTGTAAAGCTCTTCTGGCACTGCAGGTTCAGTGTGCTTTTGCTTTCAAGCACAACTGTTTGTTTGCAGAAGAATGAGCTCCACAAGAGTCCATCTGCATCTGAGACAAACTGAAATGATGCACCAGAAAGATGAGCTGTGTAAGTCTGAGCTTTGATTCACTCTGGGTTCATATGCCACTTCCCAGAAGCAGCGTACAGTTTTGGGGCTTTTTTTTGTCCCCCAGCAAATCTGCTTGTCATCAAAGCCTCTGAACAAATGGTCTGAGT
This sequence comes from Anhinga rufa, assembly GCA_013400875.1. Taxonomy (NCBI): domain Eukaryota; kingdom Metazoa; phylum Chordata; class Aves; order Suliformes; family Anhingidae; genus Anhinga; species Anhinga rufa. The sequence continues at coordinate 43,438 of VZTV01024572.1, read as the reverse complement.
GGACAGCACTAGTAATTATCTCATAATTTAAAAGTGGCAGCTGCCAGATACACAGAGGTGCTGGCAACCTTTTATCTAAACTACGATAACTTATGGTCCTTTGCTACCCTGCGCTTGTGTCAGCGCAGGGAAAGGCCTGATGCTGGTCAGGCATGTAGTTAATGGCAGCTCCCTGAGAGATCGCAGAGCAGCCCAAGCATGCTGCATGGGTCTCAGTGCAGCAGAGGAGTCATTTGGGGCCTGGCCACCACAGAGCTGAGGAAAGTTGCAGGAAAAGTTTGCTGTACCGGTAGGCCAAAGGACTAAGGCAGCTCCACCTAGTTAGGTGTGCATCTGATCTGGCAACAAAATTTATTGCCAGCAGGACAATTAGTTGACACTGGTCCCCCTTAAAAATGAGATAAAGTGCAAGTATTATGTCTTGTAGGAGTAAAGAAAGATGTACAGAAAGGCGCTGTATTTGGCTCAGTCTAGGTAGACTCTTTCAGTTCCTTATGGGCAATACTACACAGATTCTGCTTGATCCATAGCTGTACTTTGATTTGCATCCTGATTTGAGAGTCCCCTGGGGACGAAGTTCTGAAACCTTCTCAGCAACAAGGGGGCGGAAGCACAGTCTGAGATTTTTATGTTGAGATAGGGCCTTTTTGTGCCACTAATAGGTAACATGGAAGGAGTCCCCCAGTCTGCTGCTAGCTACAACAGCTCCAAACGTTAAATCTGTAAGCCTGGGCAGTTAACTGTGAAGGAACCAATTCTCATCTTGTTCACGTTGCAGCCACGGTGCAGAGCTGGCTATCCATACCAGCCTTGGTCTTGGTCTTTCATGGCATGTCCCAGCATGAGTGTCACTCTGGTTTAACAATAGCAACTGTTGGTTATCCAGCATTGTAAATGTGCTGGGCATTGAAGGGACGATTGGAAACAGGGCAAGGCTTTGCTTTGAATTACTCTTATAGGAAAAGTTACAGGAAGTTCAGTCACTTACTAGTTTAGCTTATGGCAGACTTGAACCAAAAGGGTTCCAAGTCAGCATTTTAAATGCTGGATCCCCCAAACAGGTCAAGTCAGTGGGGCTTCTTTATATGCATTTAAAAAGCGCAGCTGTAAGTCTGTATCAGTGACCCCAATAAGCTGTTTTGTCTTTAAAAGAGCCTGAGCACTCACAATGTTTTATTCAAGCAGTGGGCAGCTCAGTGTGCGCAGCCCCCTGCAGAATCAGACCGCTTGTCACTTAACTTCATCTTCTCAAAATTACATATTTTGGCTGGAGAACCTGAGCCTCCAGCAAACAAAAATTAAAATTGACAGGTAAGGTGAGTTGGCTGTAGCAGGGAATTAGGTTGTGAGAGTAATTGTTTTTGTAATGAATATGTCAAGTTGAACCCATTTAATTTTGAATGAAATCTGTGTACCCAGTTTCATTACTTTTATGTCATTTATACATTGGTTTATTTTTACATTTTTACCTCCTTCCACGAGGAACATGGATCAGAGCTGGGAATTCCTGAAAGGCAATTATTAAGTTTCTTTTATGGGAGAAAAGAAATAAGGCAAGCAGGAACAGAGACCGCACACAGTATTGTTCAGTTAGAGCCAATTTGCTTTTGTTAACCCTTTTGAGATTTCACAGGTTTTGTGTGAATGCTGCAGTCCTACTGTGGTCACTCAGCAATTCACAGTGGCTATTAAGCTAGGTTTTGGCACAGCGTACTAACTGTAGGGTGGAATTTGGGCCACAGAGACAGAATAGCACCAGCAGCTGGCTGCTACTTACTGTCTTCTTCTGTATCCCAAATGATAGCCTGGAAAACCTGCCCCCAATTCCTGCCATTTCTTAAATGCTCCACTCATAATGTTGCCTCATGCAAGGGTCAGCAGCCTGACCCCTTTATCCCAACCCACGTTTTGCTGAGCTGACAGAGCACCGTCCCGTGTGCTTCACTCCATCCACCCTGCCAGGATTCCCACCCACTGTGTGCACATCCCTCCATGCCAGCAGCAGGCTTGAGCTACAGGGCGCACCGCAGATTGGACCCTGTGCAAAAAGTCTAAAGCAAACAGTTCTCCCCCTCTCTTCACCATTCAGTGTCTGCTGAGAGCGCCTGAGCTCACCTTTCCCAGCTGTTGGCAGTCCGAATTGCTCCGTCTTCACCCTTCTTTTCTGAGAAAGGCTTAGTTTCGGGTCATAACTCCAGGAGAGATGTCAGCGCTGCAAATCCCTCAGAAGCTCCTGCTGACTCGCTTATGCAGCACTCTGCCAAGTGTGCCAGCTTTTGTGCCACCCCTTGTAATCCATGCATGGCCTGTGTGCAGGCGTTTGTTGCTGGCAAAGCAGTCTCAACTTGGGGATTTTTACTTAGTTTCATTTATTGCCGACTAACACAAACTTCTAATCCCAGTTGGGTGATTAAACAAACGTAAGTAAACACCTTTCCTCCCCCTTTTCCAGACTCCACTTAAGCCAGACGCCTCTCTTCACCCCGCCATCTCAGCTCCTCTTACTTTCACCATGCAGGACACTCAGTCTGTCCCAGTTCCTCCAGTGAGGAAAGGGGTGGCACGGGACGCTGTGGTCATGTGTGTAACGGATTCTGTCTGCCATTCCTCCTTCTTACTGGGCCTGCTCCATCGTGGGCTGCCCACAGGCCACGGTCCCTTTGTGGGTGTCCCTGCTTTGCCATGGGTCACCTGGCACTACAGTCCCTTGGGGAGTTGCATACCTTTGGCACAGAGCACCTCCTTTTGAGAGCACATCTCCAGCTGCCTGTCTCCTCAGGCATGTCCAGGTGTGTCTCCCCTTCCAGTGGCTGCTGCTCTTTCTTAAATACACTTGACACAGAGGTGTCCTGTGCTCCCCTCACTGGCTGAAGTTTTGGTGGCTCACACACCGTTTTCAGAGCCAGGTGGAACCGTCTCTGTGACTGGCATGAAGCAGATCATGGCCTTCTCCCACACAGGTCACGCCAGCAGCCCTTGCTACCCAGACTCTACCATATGTGCCCAACACAGCGCCCATATGTGTAACAATTGGGTGCTCATATGTAAATTAACTGGGTGCTCATGCATTAACAAGTTGGGCACTCATGCATGTACTAACAGGGTGCTTGGGCATACATTATTTGGGCATGCATGCATGAACTAATTGCATGCTTATGCAAAAATTAATTGGTCATTCATGCAAAAATTAATTGGGCACTCATGCATGAATTTATTCAGTGCTCGTGCATGAGCTAATTTGGCACTCGCACAAGAACACAGCAAGCCCAGCAACTTATGGCCTATATGGCACTCCTCACCTCTGCAAAGCACTTATTGAAGAACTCTTTGAATGTTAATCCATTACGAACTCTTTCAACATCATCACAATCTTAATGTGCGTCAGTTATAAACTCCACTCTTCCTCCCTTTGGGCCAGACAGTAGGGATTCACAGTGCCACAGTACACTTAGTAAAATGTCACTCCTCCATCCGGGGCACCACGTTACAGGGGTTAACGTCACAGTTTGGTTATATACCCATCACAGAGCCCGGCCCTGGACCGGACCACAGTGGTTAATAGTGCAACGACGTGTGCATATGCTTACTGAAATTCCACCTGCTCTCCCCTGGGAACCAGATGACAGGACTCATCCGCACGGTCTGGGCAAGATGTTATCTGTTACAAACCCTGCCCCTTTCCCCTGGGGACTAGAGTATTGGAGCTAACGTTAACACAGCCTGAATACATACTCAGCACAGACTTCACCCCCTCATCCTTGTGGACAGGACTATGGAGGTTAATATTACAAAAATTTGAGTGCATGCTTATTACAAAGGTCACACTTCGTTTCTGCAAAAAGCATAACCAAGAAAGCCCCAACAGTTTGAATGTATACCTGTTACAAACTCCACCCCTCAGCCCTATGGACCCCTATCAGGGTTAACATCATCATAATCTGAATACTTGCTATAAATTTTAGGACTTGTCCCTTTGACCGACCAAGAGCATAACAGCAGTTCAAGTTATTCACCGTGCTTTAGCACAAAAGCACATGATTAAGATCATCCAAGCAAAAATTAACAAGCCCCACTCTTGAAGGTACCAATAGGGTCATGAGTTCAGTAGCTGTAGGGCTTCATTTACATCCAAAATGATGGGGGAGGAGGGGTGAACAGTGTTCACATGCAGCAGCGTGGGCATGTCCCCATTTGGGGCGTAAGGTGAGACACCAAACAGCTTCGCAGTCTTGGGGTTTGCTCCACAGCCACAACATTAACTGAGCTCTGACCTTTTTGCTGCGCTTGCAGTTGCTTAATTCACAGCTCTAGATTTCTGTCCCACTTCCATCCTATACTCCTTTTCCTTCTGGAACATCTGTTATTCCCAGCATGTAGGGTGGGAGCATGGAGAATTTTCATCCCTTTTTGACACTTTTTAAAGCGTGAACATAAAACTGGACTCGGCATTTTCTGTGGAGCTCATCTCACACCTCTCTTCCAGCATGCTTTTCCCAGTAATCTATAGGTTACTCCTTGATCAACAGGACATCCCACCAGCTTATCAGCTGGTAGTAGAGGAGCAGTAGCTGTCAGTGCTTTGGGACTGTGACATTACGTGTTCACCGCTTTTGTAGGTTTTGGTCTCCAAAGCCAGAAGTGGCATCCCACAAGCTCCAGCTTCCTCACACCCCATAGCCGCTGCAGGGGCATCTCCCGGGGCAGTGGCTGTAAAGGTCCCACATCTCTGTAATTTTGCTCTGAAAAAAAGACCACCAAGTGTTCACGCTCTTGGGAGCAGTGGTGCATCTCTGCAGGTCTGTTGCATTGCTGTAACTGGGGCTGCCTTTGTTTGCCATCAGCTCTCTGCTATCAAAACCCTGCAACTTATGCCCCACATGATGCTCAAGAACGAATTAACAGGGCAGTCATGTTTGAACTGGTAGGGCATTCATGCATAAATGAAGTGGACTGTCATGTGTGAACTGAATGGGCAGTCATGCACGAATGCAGTGAATCCTGCATTTCTTGCCCAATACAGCATGCAGAGCTGTCCAGCTGGCAGGATCTGGTAGGCAAAATTGGCACTGGTTTCCCCGGACCCCAGACATGCACTGTCTCTCACAATCTCGTGGGAAGCTCCCCGGGGGTCAAGCTGACCCTCCCGACTTTGACTAGAGGAGACGGGCATGGCCAAAAACCAAGCTGCAGAATGGTAGCATGACTACTTTTGTGTCATTTTTGTGGGCCAGGCCATCTCTTCCTGCTGGCGCTGGAGCTGAAGATAAAAGCCTGTAAAGTCCCAGCAGTGCAGGCCCTACAACACACCACCGAGCCCTGGCAGCCTGCTAGGTGGCAGTGGTACATACATTTTCCATTGGCCGCTTATTACAGTATTTATTTAAGACTTTCAAGAAAGAGTCAATTACTCATCAGGTGTAGGGAGATTAATCATGGTTCCTTATTCACATGGCATATTAACACTTCTCCTTTATTGTCTCCCTAGGGCTTTGACCTCACAGTTAAACTAACAGAGTGAAATATAGCCAGGCTCACACTGAAGTACCTCCACATAGCCGTGGTTGCTGTTGATAATGATTTGCAAATGGAGCCTCCAAACAGGCATGCCCTTTCTTTCTTGCACTATCCCCTAGACAACTTGTTTAAGGGAGAAGTAAATGAAGCCACATTTACAACAATGACAGATCTCTGACGCGATTTCTGCCTACATTTTGTAGGGGAGAAGGAGAGCAATCCCCTCTCCCCTCCGCATTTCTCTTCAACTCCCTTTCCCAAGGCCTACCTCTCCAAAGGAGCTAGCGTGCCGTGCAGAACAAGCTTGCTCTAAAGCCTAGTGAGACCACCTGGTGATTGGGGAACTCTGCTGCTGAAGGAATTACTGAGCATGAGGCTGGAGAAAGCTGAAGGGGAAGGAGTGAAAGTTATTTGCCTGGATTCTTCTATCGTGTAACTCTTCAGATGTGCTTTTGGGAACAGTGCAGTCTGTGCTGGCATGTGGCCGTATGTGACGGTATTCACAGCACTGCTATTTTTTTCTGGCCTTTTTGCCTGGCTCTGAACTGTGCTAGCTCACCTTTGAGCTTCAGGGGACAGCTCTGCAGCGGGTTTCTGTAACAAGTTTCCCACTCCATCTCTGGGCTCTGGAGAATCAGGCTGGTAGGAGACAGCTGGAGCATTTCCATCTGCATCTGGTCAGAGCCCAGGGGCTGTGAAGCCTCTGTAGAGCTGTGCTGAGTGATGCCTGCTGAGAACCAGCTCCAACATTTCTGTAAGTTACCTGAGCCTGGCCATCCCTTATACTATAAAGCTTGCAACTCTCAGAGTCAAATTCACTTTTCAACAAACCTGGAAGCTTCACTTGTTTGTAGGCAGATGGTGGAGGGAAGGAAGGGGCAGATCTGTAAATACACTCATGGGAGATTGGGGCATCTACAAGATTTGTCTGCTTCTAGTTCCCAGTATTGGTGATGACTGGAGTTGAGGCAGTTCTGTGCTTGAGAGCACCAAGCAGCAACAGACAAACAAGCAATAAAGCTGGGGGAACATTCGTAAACTGTAGTGTGCAGCGTATTAAGCTCCACATTGCTCTAGTAAACACACTGTTATGTTTTGCATCTAGACATAAAGGCAGTAACCCATCTCTTCTCCAGGGCTTCGGAGGGCAGAACTGTGGAGGTACCATACAGAGGGGACGTGGAACTCACCATCCTGGACATCCTCGGGGGGCTGCGCTCCACCTGCACCTACGTGGGAGCTGCCAAACTCAAGGAACTGAGCAAGAGAGCGACGTTTATCCGGGTCACGCAGCAGCACAGCCAGGTCTTCTCTTAGCCCAGGCCTGGGGGGCTGGAGAGAGAGGGGTGGGGGAGAGGAGCAGGAAGGGCTGCTGTTTTGTTTTGCTTTCTCCTCCGGGTGACAAACTCCTCTCTCTCAGGATGGCAGTGCCACAGCCATTGGAGGGGCTGTGGAAGGGGAAGGTCATGCTGTTAACACAGCACCATTGGTTCAAAATGCAGTAGCCTCATCTTTTATTGTTGTGCCTATTTTATTTTTTAATGAACTTTTCTTCACCTGTTTTTCTGCCCCTCTGATAAATAGCTGCTGAAACCTCAGATAACAAGGAATTGGCTTGTACAAACATGGCTGTTACTCCTGCACACATACACACATTCCCTTCTTTAAGACTGACCTGTCAGCTACCACCTCTTCAGGCAGTCCATCCTCCAGAAATTGCGGGCTGGGAGAGAAAAAGATGCAAGGAATTGAATGGAGAAATAATAAAAAATAAATTAAAATTCTTTTAATCTTTGTTCTAGCAAAAGAACGGATGTTTATGGCATGGCTGCCAGCCTGCAGAATGTCAGAGGCGGATGGTGTATGCGGCCTGCTACTGGCGGCTTCTTACTGTGATGATAAAAATGCCAGATCTCTTTCACTCCCAGTTCACGGGGCTGGTACTGCTGTTCTTACTTAAATTTCCCTGTTCAATGGTCTTGCCTCTCCAGAGATGCTGGTGTTGAATGTAGCAAACCCGTGCTGTCCCCCCTGCCCTCATCTGTGGAGATAATTCAGGAGAAAATGTCTCAAAGCTCGCCTGCTTTTTCGTGCATGCAGTTACTGAATTACTTAGGTTCCTGCTTTTACCTGCTCTCTGTGAACAGATGTTTAAGGCATTGAAACCAAGGGGAGGTTTCCCTGCAGCCCTCCCTGTTCCCTTGCCTGTTCGTATCCATTTAGCAAAGGCATAAAAATGCTGTGACGTGCATTGTCTGTGGCCAGGTGAATGAGGCTGGAGGCATCAAAATCACTCTTGGTTATTTGGCACCGCTCCTCTGCAGTCATTGACACCATGAAAAGCAAAAGAGAGCTTTCGGCAGAAGAGCCTGGTGGCGAGACGCCGGTAGGCTGAGATGGAGTTAAAGCATTTGCTCTAAAGGCAGTAATGAATGTTTAAGACTCTGGGTAACACTTTAATAAAGTGTAATGGCCCGCTAATTAATTGATAAATCACAATGAAATTTCTTTGGAAATACACATTGCATCCGCATGAATCCCACAGTAGCTCGTTATGATAAATGATGTAAAAGTGAGCGCCAATGAATTAATAATGCTTGGCCGCTTACTTTAAAGTGCTGCTGAGATCGTAATACAGCTGACGTTACTTCAGTACTTCAGAGTCTTACTTGCCCCTCCTGGAGATATCTGTAAAAAGAGGCGGGCTTCCTTTGAAAAGCAAAAAAGTGATCTGTAGGAAGAGGAATAGCAAAGAGGAACTCGTATGCCGGACCGCTCAAAAAGCTGTGCACGAGGACTGGTACAATTGACCATGCTGAGGAGCAAATCTAGGCCACAGGCTGATCCCTGGTGATTTTGATGTGTGTTGTGCACATTAGAAAAAGCACAGAATACCTTCCAAATAGCCTGGCATTCTAAATGGCTTCCATTTAACGTGTAGACCATATTTAATTGTGGTAGGACCCCTTCCTCTGCTTTGGAGGTGAACGAGGGCCTTAACGTGAGCTCAGGTTATGCTTGTGCTGGCTTTAAGGACTGTTTGTTCTGCTCACATATCACAAAGGGACCTGAACGCAGAAGAGAAGCCCTGTGAATAAAGATCTCCATTCCCTCCAGGGTGAAAGCATCACCTGAGGATGCCAGGCTTCTTTATCACAAACCCTACCACAGGCCAATACCGCTCTTACCTGCTCTAAGCCCAGAGCATGAGTAATGCCGGCAGTGTTACTGCTCCGCATCAGTAGGGCTGTCGGAGGTCACCGGTCCTTCGTTTACGTGATGTGAAGGGCAGGGGTACAAAGGCAAATGGGCACCTCCATGAGGAGCAGGGTTAGACCGTCGTGTCACAGGCCTGACCGCAGGCGTGTCTCCACACTCGTGCCTTCATACGGGGGAGGTGCAGCAGGCTGCTGCTCTCACGCCTGTTCTCGCTAGCGCTTTTCTACTTTTTTTTTAGCTACATTTCTAAATGGAATTTAAGAAATACATATATTAAATATATATTTGTAAACATTTTTTTTAAAAAGGTCATACGCACATTGAAGAGAGCAGCTTCAGGACATGTCTTTGGAACAGTTTCTTTTCCAAAGGGCAGGCACTGGGGACAAGGTGGGGCTGCCTCTCCACAGGTGTGGCAAGTGTGGAGCCTCCTCCCGGGCTGGCTGCTTGCTTAGACCCGCTCTTACACCCGCTCTCCTTCCCCTTCCACGCATATCTCTGACTGACCAGTGACTAGCAGGCAAGAATGGGGGTACGCTGATCTTGTCTCCCGAATTCTTCAGGCTGTGAATGACACTGACAGTAGGAATAGTTACTGGTAAAGCTTTGACTTAGGGTATTTGGTTTTCTAAATAGCAGCCTTTACCATCATTTTGATAAGCAGCATGTTTTCTCTTTCTTTTTCTCCTCCTCTCTCCAAAGTGAGCGGGAGAGAGAGAAGTGGGCTGCCGGAAGGCTGAACGGGTGGCATGTCTGCGTCTCACCCAGCGTTTTGTGCGGGTTTTGTTCAGGGATACCCCTCAGCTGTGTCAGCGCTCACCACTGACACTGTACGTGTCCAGCTCTCAGGCAGGCTGGAAAATGGAAGACAGGCGAGCTGGAGCCCTCCTTTAACACGCCGCCTGCGCTCTAGCAGTTGCTCTTCACTTCGCCCCAGGCCCTGTGCCCTGTTCAAGCCCACTGCCACTCTCGCAAGGATCTGGGGGCAGAGCGAGAGCTGAGGGCGCTCTGTCCCTGGCAGGGTGGTCCAAGCAGAGACCGCAACTGCTGACAAATGCCACGTGCCATTTGCGGATCTACCTCACCTGCGCATGTAACTGGGTTCTCTGTAACTCGGTGTCCTTCTGTGGGCTGTGTCATTCATAAGCACTTAGTGTTGGGTGATTGTGCATAACCTGGTCTTCTTTAACCCTACCACCCCAAACCCATCCTGTCTAGAGGAGTGCTGTGGATGTGATAACCTGCGCTGTAGGCCGAGGTCACGCCTGCTTCCCCCAGCCAGGCAGCTGTTGAGCACCTCAGAGCAATGTTGAAGTTCAGCCCGCTGGCTCTGCAGCGATGTAGTGTAACATGCCAGAGACCTACAAGCAGGGATGCGGAAAGGGGATGGTTACATCATTAAAGCAATCCCTGCTGAACCTCCTTAAAGCTTCTTGAAACGCAAGGACACGTAAAACACTCCCCACTGCTCCCACGCTCGTTCTGGAGTCACCTTGCTGCAGCGTGTTTCGCAGGGTGGGCTGGCTGGCCCTGCTACCCACGCAGCCCGGCTTACCTCAGCTCCCCTCGGGGAGGAAGGTCTTGGCACAGCAGCAGCCTTGCTCGCACCCGAGTGACTACGTGGTGGCTGCGGGGAGCGCACGTGTAGACCTCTTCGTAGGCGTGAGGCCAGCCTGTTAGAGGAGGCAGGTCTCAAACCAGCATCCTGCCAGATGCAAAACAAGCCACGCAGGTCTGCTTTCTCTGCGAGAAATACCTGCGCACGCCCAGCGAGCGCGTGCCTCCCCATCGGCACTGGCACAGCGAGCTCCCTGCCGCTGGCCGTGGGGCTGGGGCTTTGGCTGCGCTCTTCTGTGCAGCTTTCTTCTCACCTTGGGGCGTGGGGGTTGCTGAATGTAGGATGGGGCCACCCTGGAAATATGAGGAGTTGTCAGCAGGAGCAGGAGGCGGCTCTGCTTACGTTTGGAGGAGCTTTTCCCATACAAAGCGTGCCTGTGTCTTCCTTTCAGCTAGTCAATAGCAGGGGGAGAAGAGGTGGGGTGAGCAAGAAGCACAGCAGCTGTTAGCCAAGTCTTGTTGCACTGGGACGGGGGCTCGTGTTTTCCAGTCATGGGCATGTTGAGTTTGAAGCCCCTTCTGAACTAAGCACTCCCTAGTTTATACCCACTGAGCTCCACCATCTTGAACAGACTTGCCGCTACAGCTTTGTGTCGGTGTGCGTACAGCGTCTGCCCATCGCCGCCTCCCACCCCTCCACCCGGCGGGATGTGGCTTTCTAGTTGCTAGGATCAGTTTTATACCAAAAGGTCTTTGCTGGAGCCAGGAGGGCTTTTGCAACCAATGCCAGGTTTGGCCTTGCTTGTGTAGAAGAGAGGGGAAAAAAAATAAAGCTGAGGCCCAAGAACAGCCAGTGGGCAGGAGAGGGCCGGGCCCTCCCCTGGGGGCTGGGAGCTGCCCGGGGGCGGAGGGGCCGAAGCACCTCTCGGTTCCATGCTGCCGCAGCTCTGCACCCCTAAACACAGCACGGAGCAGCCCCCTGCAGCCTTCGCCTCGCTTGCGGTCATTCGGCTGTTTAAGTGCGCCCTCCCCAGCATCTACTCGACCCAATGTTTACTGGTTGAAGTTTTCATACATAAATAAATAATCCAGAGTCCAAAACTCCTTGGTGTTGCTTGCAATAACTGTGAACCAGAAAGAGCTGATGAGCGATCGATGTTTGCCCGGCCCAGGCTGGCCCCGCCGCGACGGCAACGACGAGCGCTGCCTTCCCTCCCCTGTAGCAACCGCGTGCGTGCAACGCCTCCGGCGCACGCGGCGCAGCCATTTCTACTGCTCCAAGGTTGTAGATGGGAAGTTTTGTTCTGCAATAAAGAGCTTCTTCACTCTGGTGGTCTGGAGAGGGTTTTATGGCCGTGGATGGGTACGTGCGCGTTTCTGCGTCGTGGCGAATAAAAGCAAGCGCTATAAAACACATTGCCGATGGGGGGGGGATGAAATTGGGCAAATTACTTCCCTAGGAAAGCTCGCTCACGCTCGGTCACAACTCATAAAGACAAAACACACATTTGCAATTGGCACTGTTATTTTATTAGTACGAGTATACTGAAACAATAAACTTGTACTGGTATACAGACAATTTCTTTAAAACAATTTTGTTCAAATTTTGAATCAAACATTGTTTTATTATAATAATGAAATAATTTCTACCTAGAAAACCTGCAAGCACCATCAAAGAAAGGGACCATAAAATTCAATAAACAGACGCGAGTGTATCCTACAAATAGACACACCACCATTAGAAAATAGAATATGAATTCTTCCATTTTTTTAATATTTGTTTTAAAAAAGCTAGTGCAAGTACAATATTTTACACTGGAATTACAGAGAGTATGCACGCATATGGAAAAAAGTTCTCCTGTCACAATAAAAGCTCTAACTATGTCTGTATGCACTTAAAATCTCCTCTTTTCAATAAGGTGCAAAACGTTATTCCCTCCCTATTTCTCCTTTGTACTGGCCATGTCAGCTCATTTTCTCCCCAACACAAAGCTGCGATATCCCTTTTACTGGGCCTACACTAGGAACTACACTGGAAGTGTGATTTGCAACAACCCTCATTAATAATACCAGACAATTTAAT
>VZTV01024572.1:0-31050 GCA_013400875.1 Anhinga rufa | reverse complement strand
AAAAAAAAAAAAAAAAAGACCTTAAAAACTACTGCTGTAGAATGGCTAAACCTTTCCCCGGCACGGCCCCGCGCCGAGCGCCGCCGCCGGCTGCCGGGAGCGGTGACATAGCTAGTACAAAATGATTTTCAGTAGCTCACCCGAACTGAAAANAAAGAAAAAAAAAAAGAGCAAATACATACATTAGTGAGTTTCAACATTAGCTGACTGTCGTGAAGAGTCGTATCTATGCCTTAAGAGATCAGTAACTTCGCTAAGAGGCCAGCCCGACGGCCGGGCAGAAGACACAGACTGAGCCACCCGCGGCCGCCCCGGGCAGGGTTTTGCCCTCAGCTACCCAGATCCAAACCCGACCGACCTGGACAGGAGTTTCTGCAGAGCGTGTTCAAAGGGAGAGAGTGGGTCCTGGATTTTTAAAGCAAACGCCAGGGCGGGATCCCCTCGCCGGCTGGTGTGAAGGGCAGAGCGGCACTGCCCGGGGAGCCGGCAGTCCCACACCGGCTCCACGCCAGCCGAGGATCTGGGCCCTGAAGTTTCTGCTCGTCAGCAATCCCGCAGTACAGCCACGACAGCTTCAACGAGTGACTAACGCTCGCTGCAAACAACACTTCCAATGCATACCTACTGTGTGGTCGAGGGAAAGGGCACAGGAGCTTTGACAGCTCAAAATAGAAATGAACGAAAAAGAAACGACCTTGGATGAAGCCTCCGTAAAATCCTCAGTGGAAGACTTGAGTCCTTTCAGCTAACGACAAGGAAAAAAAACCTACAGAAACCTTAGAGACTGTTATTGTATAAATACTACCTGTTGGCTGAATGCACTTCATCGTAACACAACTGGGGCCGGTTTTCTGGGCGCCCGGGGGGTCACTTGGACAGGGCGAGTATCTCCACCCCGTGTGCCTGCGGGAGCCGAAGCTTGGGTTACCTCCGGGGAGGGGGACGGGGGCAGCCTGGAACGTCACCCGCTCCGCCCGGCCGCCGGCTCCCAGCTGCCCAGCTCAATCTTTGGACAGGAGAAGGACCCTCTCCTCAGAAACTGCTTCAGGATCCTCTCCTTTTGGCTTCTGAAAAACAGCGGTCTCGCCATCGGTCGAGACCATCGCGGGAAACGCGCTGTGTGTGACCAACTGCTCCCCGGCGGCTCTGAAAGCAGAGCTGGGGCGAGGGGGCAGTGACAGGGGCTGGAAGGCCGGGCCGCCTTGGGTATCGCTCTGCCGCCAGCGCTGGGCTAGGATCCCTTCTCACAAGCACTTCTTGCTCAGGGTTATACTCTTTGGGTTTCATCTGGAACAGGAAGTGCTGAAAAAACGTGGAACAGCATCCCAGAGAGAGGGAAAAAAAAGGGGACTGAAAGGCTCCAGGTGGGAAGTACGCTGGCAGCGGCTCGCCGCCCTCGGAGGGCTGCTGCGGCGCTGCCGGCCCCGGCAGGGCCCCGACACCGGGTCCGGCCTGCCAAGGGCACGGCCGAGGCCTCCCTCAAAAGCGGCCTTGCCCCGCGGGCTGCCAGGGGCTCCCTCGGCGCAGGCAGGAGAGACTTAAAGCCAAAATCCAGCTGGCGAGTGAGGCTCTAGTTTTGCACAGTAGCCACCCTTTGAAGTGCCCGGTAGCTGCACTCGAGAATTGCTGCTCCAAGGTATATTTTCAGCACAGGAATAAACAGTGTGAAGCATGACTCCATTCCCCAGAAATGGGACCCATGTAATACGAACAGAAAATTAAGCACAGTTGTTCTTTAAGAGCCTTTTAAGTAATAATTCTTCCTGGCCAAAGCCAATACAAATCAGATCATCTAGACATGACATTTTCTATATACAAAAAACATGTAACTTTCAACCTTTCTCTGCTTTTGTATTTAAAAACTTTTTTTTTTTTACAAACAAGGTATGAAACTCACTGTTCAAACAGAGCCATCTCTTTTTCAAACACTGAATGAATCATTCCAACATTCATTTTTCTTTTGTGCAATTTTTTTAAAACATTACCTGTACTCCTCAATGTGAGTGCTTCAAAAAAAGTTTCTATTTTTAATAAGCTTCTCAAATTAGGTTTACATCAAAAAATATTCCCACAAGGTATAGTGCTACAAGAAAAGATCCTATCAGTAAAGGTAACACATCTGAAGCGAGGTCGTCTATGTAAAAGAAATTGAACTCTGGAGTAGAGGTGTGCAACGCGTTTGGAATTCCCCTATCGACACAAAGCAAGGCTGTCCTCAGGACAGGGAATCAAGTGGACACGTAGGCATACGCGTAAAGAAAAAATTCACACATATTTATTCGTGTGCAGACAGACACTTCTGTCAGGGGGGGTGTGTGCGCGTATGCGTATCTGCATCGACAAATTCTCGTTTTGCGGTGTATTTCAGGATCTGGGGGGGTGGAAGGGCTGGATAAACCAGAAGAAAGGAAACTACTGCCTGCACTCTGGTGGTGCGTTTATTCCCCTTGCTTTTCACATCAGCACTGGCCAGCGAGCCCAGAGCGGACCCTGCTGTTACCGGTGATGACGGGGAGGGGGAAGAAACGGAAAATACTTGTACGAGTGCATGCCCCGTTTTGCCATCCGCCAAGTTCCCGGGACAGCAGAAGTGCTTCAACGGGCCAAATCCCCCCCGCCTGCCTGGGGCTTCCGCCCTGGCGAACCTGGACGAACCCGAAGATGTTTCCAGCTGCCTGATTTAAGGTCAGGGTCTGGCCCCGACCGAACCAAGCTTCAATTTCACAAAGATTTATACACGTGCTTCATGGCAAGCTCCCGGGCAGGCTCCGCTGGCCAGCCCGGACCTCCCGTAAGCACGTGTACAAGTGTTTGCAGACCTGGGTCCCAGGACACGCAGAGCACTGTGCCAAGAGCCCCCCTCTTTGAAATAACACTATTAGTGTTTAAAAATACTGAGGATTCGCTCTCTTTGATAGAGGCTTTTTTGTTTTTGTTTTGTTTGTTTTTTTTAGCAGTTGCAAGCATTAACAGAATTTCACCATTTCATTTTTACTATTGGCAACACACTTTAAAGTAAAATAAATCTCTGCAGAGAGTGAATTTTCACGATAACCAACAGCTACAGTTCGCGCTGAGCCTGCTGCTTTTGTATTGCAATCTAGGTGAGATCTACAAAGTTTAAACCATGAGATGCAGGAAATCCAAACTTGTCTGTAACATTGTACATCCCTACTCCGGAGCAGTAAAAGTGCTGCTTCTGGTCACATCAGTGTACCACACACATGCCAGCCCCATCCCTGAGTAAAAGGTGTGAAAGGTTTCTAAATGTTCCTTGATTTAAGGGAAACGAGAGTAGTGATGTCACTTCCCCACGCCGAGAAAATGACGGGAACGACAGGTCAAACGAAGCGACAGCGGGACGAAGGAATTAAAGGAATAAAAAAAGGAAGGTGTCTGTGTGTGTCTGTGTGTCCCCCTCCCGAGGTCTGCATCTTCGAGGGAAAGCGAGCCCAAGGGCAACGTACGAAACGGTAAAATAGGTCACCAGCGACTCCAATTTGGGTCTCGACCAGAGGACTCGAGGTAAGTGACATCAAACTCAAATTCCCCGTGATGTGGCCCAGACAAACTGAAACAATGCCTAAGTTAACACTATAAGGAACAGTCATTTTATATATATAGATATATAGATAGATTAGATAGATAGACAGATAGATATTTTTTTTTAGAAATCCCTATAAAGAGGTTCTTGTTTTATTTTTCTTTGCCCTGACTAATTTCTTGGTGATTGTATGCGTTTCGTTGTAAACTAAAACAGGCCTGCTACAAAAGAAAGAAAAAAAAAAAGACAAAAAGAAAAAGAAAACTACTGTCAGTTACTATTGCAAAGCGGACGCCGCGCAGACGCAGCGGCTAAACCTCCTCCACCGGCTTCACTTCAGCACCTCTACGCCCGCGAGTGGCATTTTTGCGTGCGCCCGCGGGCCGATGGCACTTCCCGGGAGCGGGGACTCGCCGCGAGGGATGCTCGGCGCCGGGGGGAGAGGCAAAGCCCCCCCTTGCAAAGGACTTGGTCCGGGGGGGGTTTTCTCTCCCCGGTGGGAGGCAGGTCTCGTCTGCGTGCCGTCCAGGCGGAGGGTGGCACTTGGCCGTACGGCCGGACAGCCGAGTGCCGCCCTCTGCCTGGACGGCACGCAGATATGAATACATCTTTTTTTTTTTCCTTTTTTTTTTTCTTCCTGGATCTTTTTTAACATCAAACACAAAAAGGGTTGGTGTTTCCCGGGACAAGGGATGTTTGACCCTTAGTATGGGTTGTTTGTTTTTTTTTTTTTTTTTTGGGGGGGGAGGATAGGGAGGGAGTTATTAATAGGAAAAAAAAATGGAAGAAAGGAGGAAACTATTCAAAAAAGAACAAAACCAGGGGAAATCAGAAGTGGGTATGAGATCTAGCTAACACCGCACGGGTGAGTCTAAGTTGGCACGTAAAGTATTGCACATCCTACAAAAGCCAAAGCATGGAAAGGGACAATTGTTTGGAAAGAACCAGTTATTTCAGAATTCCTCAGTCTGAAATACAAGCACAGAACTAATACATTCCTATTGCTCCAAACGTATTTTTTTTATTATTATTATTTTTCTTTTTTTTTTTAGTGTTAGTTGAATAGATCCAGTCAGTTTAATAGCCCCTGCTTCCTTATTAACCACAAATACGTATGCGTATGGTTTTACTTGAGACTTCTTTTTTTTTTTTTCCCGAGTAAGAGTGAAGTAAGGAAATAGTGGTACGACTGTGAACTAAAATCTGTAATTCTTTCTCTTCCTTTGCCATCAAAGCTTAAAAACAAAACAGGAAACAAAACGAAACAATAAATTGCAAGTGCCCTGAGCAGAGTATATGGAAGATTAAGCAACTTCTCTGAGCAGAAATATTAGCAAATAAGCACTAACTAAGCAGTGTGACTGTGAGAAGAAACCCACTCAGCTATTTGGTAGCCCGCTGAGAGGTTACTAAAATTCAAGGAAATTCAAGAAAAGTTTCAAGCTCTTTTAAACGTATTTCAACTTTTTGGTGCACCCCAGAATATGGTATAAAAGCAATTAGTTCTGGTGTGAGCTAAATTTCAAGTAACAAATAACAGAGTCAAAGCTGGGGTTTGGGGTTAACATTTCTTCTCTTAAATAAAAGCACTGTATTTCCGGGGAGAGGGAAAACAAGATTTTAAATAAATTTGTTTGCTTTAGGTTACTGCATTTCTAATGATGGACTTCCATTTCCTTTTCTCCCTATCAGTACAGCTTCTTCAAAACTACCTGAAGGATGCGAACTCGCCAACCGAAAACGACGACATGAACGCTTGCTCACGTAGGGCCCAAGCACAATCCCACTGAGATCAACGGGATCTTTCTAGTGGCAGCAACAGGCTTTAGTGCTCAGCCCCGGAGTACTTCATACTTGCACCTCCCCGAGGCTCGTGCAGGAGGCTGGGTGCACAGCACCTCAAAGGATCCGGCCCTACCTGGGGAAAGAGAAGACTGAACGGCATGAATCCTCCCCCCGTCCTACTTGGTTTGTACCAAACTCTTGAAATCTCGCCTTTCCAATGGAAAACGATGCAATTAAAATAACAAATAATAATAATAATAAAATAACAATAGGTTTGTTTTCAAAACAAACAAACACCTTGCTTACGTATAGAAATGTTTCTTGTGGAAAACTCTCTCAGCAAGTCTGAAGAAAAATTCTCAGAGCTGTCCCAGTAGGACCTGGTTCTGTGTGGCAGATATGGTAGAAAGACCAAAAATGAACTTTGAAAGGAACGTAACCCTATGAAATGGCCTAGAGCGTAGGCAGGTTAGTGAGTAATTGCTACATTTGTTTATGCTCTTTCAGACCCCCCCCCAACCCACAACATTATTAGGTAAAAACTGCAGGAATACCACACAAATGATAAACTCAAGATGTGCAAATTGCAAGATTCTTTAAAGTCCATCTTTTTCAAAAACACTGGACAATGATTTTTTTCTCTTTCCTTTTTCCTTTCTCTTATTTTTTTTTTTATTATCTGTCAGCTCGCATATGCCTTTAACTCTTTCTCAAGCATTAAAGTTTAAAAAGTGCCTCCTATTAAGTAGTCCTTTGTGGACAATGACTGTCACATACTAGTTCAATAATTCACATTCATCCCTTTGAAACCACATTAAAACTTTCAGCATCTTGCCTGTGAGAAAACTTTATATAGTTGCATGTAGTTACAGTGTTGAAGAGATTCGTTTGTTTGTTTGTTGTTGTTGCTTTCTGAGCAGATTAAAGTGAGATACAGTACGTACTGAGTGTTAGACCAGGATGCTCAGCAATAAAGTGTGAACAGCGTTTTAAGTGCTTAAAGACATTCTAGGTTCATCTTCAACAGCGGATTCCTGTGTCACACCAAAATTTGAAAAAAGTGGCACCAGTTGTCCATAATCATGAACTAAAAACAGTACTAGAGTTAAAGACAAAGATTTGCAACCGAACTGCGAACAATGGATGCCTGTGATCTCAAAGGGGCAGTATGCATCTACCTTGTGGAAGCAAATGTCAATGGCGTAACCCGGTCGATTTGTCTAACACTGCACAGAAACAGGAGTGAGCCTGAGCCAGGCGCATCCACAGAGCCGGAGGCCTCCTCGCGCACACCCACGCACACCCACGCCACACGCACGCACCCACCCACCCCATCGCCGAGAAGGAAAACCTTGCAGGGCGACCGGTGCAAGAGTCCGTACAGCCTCCCCGTCTGCTGACTCCAGGCAATGGAACTGCACTAGCAAGCAGAAAGGAAATGTTGGTGTGGCAGTTGCTTTAGGAATAAAAATCAGTGCAGTCAGACCCCATGGGGGGAAAAAATATATATATACATATACACACACACAAATATATATATATATATATACTGTAGAGCCTTGAGTAAGTGTTGGCTTGTTGTTGAAAACGTCAGAGACTGTCCGATCCTTTTCAGTGAGACCCGTGGGTTGTGTCCTCAGCATCCACCTGGGGTGAGGAAACCTCTTCACCCACCCACCCCAGAGCTGCAGTCCCTCCTCGGGACTGGCGTGCACCGACACACACACACGCACACACGCACGCACGCACCCCACGCGCGACATACACCTCTGCTACAGTTCCCTTCTCACCTCCCCCCGAAAAACTAGAACAGGAACCAAAACAAAAAAAAAAAAACAAAACAAAAACAAAACAAAACAAAAAAAACGACGACGAAAAGAAAACAAAATCACAGCTGGACCCTGTCCTACACGAGGTGTTAGAAAACAGGAGCCATGACAACACATTCATTTCCACTAAGGGTGTGTGAAGCAGATACTGCCCCTTCCGTAGCTCTCGATAAACCTAGTCACTGACAAACACTTGTGGAAAAACATATGCACCAGTCTCCTGCATAATACCAGCTGCAACTATAACAACAAGGTTATAACATAAACCTAAAATAAGATGATAACATGTAAATACTGGGTTATTTAGTCTACAGTACAGTAATCTGGATAAAAATGACAAGGGATAGCCTAATTTCCTTTCCCCAAACAACTTTTACTTTCCTACGTTGGATCGACCTTCAATGCAAATCTTAACCTCCTGAGGAATAAAAGAAGGCTTGGGAAGAGTCAAAGGTGGCTCCTCTTCTGATTTCTCTAGTTTTCGTGTTTCGGGGGCCGACCACCTCCTCTTCCTCGTTGCCGGGGGCTTGCTGGGTTCTGTTTTGGTGAGCAAAGGTGCTGCAGGCAATCCTATTTTGTCCGGAAACTTCAGTTCACCGTTCTCAGCTAACATCTGTGCGCTTCCCTGATTAATCCCGTTTTCCTGCTCCGCATACCTGTGTCTACTTCCAGCTAGACTGTCATTCTTTGAATGCTTCAGCAAGATACTAGCTGAGTCCATGGGCTGGCCCTTTTTAATAGAGCCGTTCTTCAGGTTCTTGAGTGTAAGTGATATGCAGACGTCCCCCACCGAGAGTTTGGAGCATGGCAAATCAAAGAGTTGGCTGGTTCTCTCGGGGCAGCAGGATGACCAGCCTTGTCCAAATACAAAAAAAGGGTATTCTACCAAGACTTCCACGCTGACCTGCAGAAAGACAGGGGACAACGGGGAGAGAGACAGAGGGAGAGAGAGGGGAGAGCGTGAGATCACCCATGCGCCCTCGCGCCCGTGCGCGGCAGGCGACGCTCGCCCCGGGGGAGAAGGGTAAAGCTGAAATCGCAAAAGCGCTGTTCAGTTTCCACAAAATCAGGACGTAGACCACCTGACTCCACGCCTGTCCTTGTCACATGGGTGCTAATAATTTCTCTGAGCTCAGCATTTCTTAGCACAAGACCTCAGTGGGAATCAAGCTTTACCTTTATCCAGCCGCTCAAAGAGGCATAAGAGGCAGAACAGCTTCGGCATCTGCCAAGCTCCGTTCCCCGCCATCCCGCTGTGGTACCTAGAGCCTATCATCCACATCTAAAGACACTTTCCAACCAGAGTCCGGCTCAAGGGAAGCTCTCAGTTCTGACACATGATTTCCTAAACGACCACGGGAACGTCATCCTCGTCTCTGCCCAAACAAGCGTATACTTACCAGCGTGAAATGGTTGAAGGCATGCTGACTTCCAGGGGAAGGCCATGAGTACGTACAGGGTTGTAGCCGTAAGAGCAGCGAGTGTGAACCTGCCTTCCCCCAGCAGCCCTGTTACCAGTCCAGTTTCCTCCCCTCTCACACCTGCGCTCCCACTCTGCAGCTGAGCTCACCTCCTGCACTCCCTCAGGGAGAGGATCATCGCTCCTCCTCCTCCTCTTCCTCCTCCTGCAGTTTCTGCACTGGGTCTCCTTTTCTGCACTGTGTCCCCTTCCTCCCCGATTCCACCCCACTTTATAAACACATCTGGTTATAAATCCTATCTAAACATCTTACAGGGAGCTGCCATAGCCAGGAGGACAGACCTGCAACAGATGCCCTCTGCTCCTTGACCTTGCAAATGCCGGGCCTTGAGGTCCCAACACGATAAAGCACCTAAATACCCGCTTATCTTTGCCCGTGTCAGCAGTCCTGCGCTCACGGTGCGGTGCTGCATCTGCAGGCTCAAACACTTGATGTGGGCTCATGCAATTCACAACCCATGGGGCCGAGCCCCCCCGCCCCCCCCATGCCACAGCAAGGGCAGGAAATTCTGACTAATACTCTTTAAAAGTTTGGCACGTGTTTTTAACTTGCTGTGTGTAACACCAATGAGGTCTGCAACATTAAGAGGGTGGCTTATGCTGAAATCAGATATCCACTGCTCTGCTCCTAAGGTTCCTTTGTCCTCTGTGTGCTCTTCTCAGGCACAGGGGACAGGATCCTGCTCTGATGGTGTAGCCTGTATTTGGTAGGGGCTAAAGGGCAGGCGAACACCTGAATACACATGCTCATCTCATTTCTGAGCCATTCAGCAGGCATGGAGCACACCAGCTGCCTGGAGAGCTTTCCCTCTCCGGGAACACAGACTCACTTGAAAGGAACATCACAGCAGGCTTGCGAAACTACCTCTCACCCTTGGGAGCGAGGAACGCTGTCAAAGCGAGCATGGCTTTGTATCGTTAAAAATACATGTCAACATTAAGGAATAAAAGCAGTTTGAGATGCACATTGTGCTCCAGTGTTCAGACACCTTTGTTCATAATATTATGTGTGAACTTTGGGATGAAGGCGCATAGCCTGTCTTGCGGAAGAGGTTGGGCTCAAGGACAGTACGGCACCCAGCAGCCCTGCCGCTTCCCTGCTAGCGCTGCTCACCCTCAGAGGTGCCCTCCCTGCAAGCAGGGCCCGAGGGAGCACCCCTCGCACCCCACTGGCTCCACATCCCTTTTGGGCAGGAAGACTTGATCAGGGATGTCCCACAGCTCAGAGGCAGAAGCTCCAGAACCCAGAAACCAAAGATTCCCATCGGATGCTGACTGTGCCTCCAACTGGTTAAGCTCACGCCATGCACTAGCAGTCAACTGCAGTTTATGAGACAGTTGATTCTATTGGAAAAAAACTTAAAAAGTCTATAAGTATATGCTACATACTTCTGCAAGTAGGTTGACGAACGCCACTGCATGTATTATCCTGCCACTCTACCTGCCCAACGTAGTAAGGTACAAGGAATTTCAAAAGGACCAGTTTAGAGGCACAAGATACTACCCCCCTACATCAATTTCTGTCATATTAAACCTTTTCCAACCTGAACAGTCTGCCAACAGTTAACTACACACCTGGCAATAGTGGAAAGAGACCCGACTCTAGGCCTGGTTTATGCTCTGAATTATGGAGGCAGTGGGGCGAAGTAACCACAGAAGTCCCATCCCTCCATGTCGTTGGATAGAAACACTCCGGCGCCAGGATATGCAGCAATATTTGCCCAGAGTCTGTGAACCTATCCCATACATATGCGTCTCAGGAAGGGGTCTGACTGGGAGAAGTGGTGAATATCCAGTCTCTCCCATGGACTTAAATGGAAACTGCTGTCTACACAGAGCCGTAGGCTCCTCTCCAGGCATGGATCACCTGGTGGACACAGCTTTCTCCTTTATATTGCTATGTCTCTCCTCTTTCTTCCTTCCTTCCTGCCAGCTGTATTTTTTTTTCTTTCTTTTTCTACTTTCCCATCCTTGTCAAAAGCTATTTGTAACTGTGGGAATCATACATGCTTGTGTGCATCATCCTCACTGACACACAAGTTCCTCTTGATGTGAACATGCTTCCACCGCACGTTATACTTTTTGTTTTTAATGTGGCATCCAAAACACTCGCCTGAACTGTCAATCACTGAAACAAATCCCAGAATTGGTAGTGGTGATCATGAATAACACCAAATAATAAAGATGGTGAAATGCCGGAATTTGCACCATCCGGTCGTGGTGTGCATGTACCACTACCGATTTGAAGTGGGTTCCCTCATGGATTCTCAAGCCCTGTTTTAGCTGGCCACTTCTGGATTCAGCTAACTTGGGATTTAAGCTAACCATTCTCTACAACAATAGTAGTCAAAGATCTTTTAAGTGTGAAAGTTCAGTAAAAACACCCCCACATAGTTTTTTTCTGACCACTGCATTAAAACACACAAAAAATTAATTATAAAAGCTTCCTCCCCAATATCTTGCCATAATTATTGTAGGAGAGAAAGAAATTTGGAACTTGTTTTCCAGCTACTAAGACGATAAAGCAAGAAACCAAAATGTTGGTCCCTCTTCAAGCACACTGAGGCTCTACCGCAAGCTACAGTTATGTTGCTATTTTTTAAGACTGACTAGTGAAAACACTCAAAACTCTTCAGTGCAGCTGCTGAATATCTGCAGTGTTCTATAACCCTTTATAATTTTATTTCTCCGCCAATCTCGCTAAGTAATACAGGCAATCCAGACTGCTCAGGAAACCCTGGCTGGAGCTGGAACACAGATGATAGGTGCTGGAAGATCTGATGCCCAGAAAATACCCTTCCCATCATTCAGAAACACGGCAACTTTAGTCCTGGGGCTCGCTGCTGCAACCAACAGAACGAGCACTAAAGCAAAAGGTTCCTAGTAAAAGTGGTTTGTGTATTTTAATAAATTAGTATTTTTACTACATGACAAATAAATTACTAATACAGTAGTAGTGCATTTTAATAAAGTAAACATACGTTTTCCAATTATGTGTTTTTCTCCCCGGTATTATTAAAATGTGCTGAAACTAGCAGTGGCAGGCTGGAAACAAAGAGAAGGAAGTGGTTCTGGAAACAACGTGCAATTAAGCAGTGGAACTCTCCACTGAAGGCCTTGCTGCGGGTGTGAGAGACTCCTCCGGTCAAAAACCAACTGGGTGGATTCGTGGAATAGCAGCTCTCCCTCTCACAGAGAGAAGTCTCTGCAGTGCTGCGCTCCCACACGACCTCCCCTGCTCAGAGATTTTGGGACTCCTAATGTTCCCACCACCCCGAGCAACGCCTGCCTTCACAAGAGTGGATTTCCTTTGAGAGGTTTACAGGGCTGTAGGCAGCGCCTCATGCCACGGGGACCACCCGGCACAACACATGGCCTGGGCGGGCATCCCCCCAGGGCTGCATCCAGCCCATCTCCAGGACACCCTTATTGTAACAAACGCACTCAGGGCTTGAAGGTTAGGAACTCGGAGGAATAAGGACTTACTGCCCCCATGACCAGGGGACACAGACACAGAGATCACGTGAGGGGAAGGCTGGGAGAGATCACCATGTGCAGCAGCGAACTGAGTCAACATCTCTCTTTCTGTGTCTGTCACGGTGCAGAAGATAATGAAAAGGTGAGCGTGGAGTAAAAGAAAAAGTAATTGGTATCTCTGCGTGCAGAGTTGCAAGAGGAAAACTAAACTAGATGATGGTCTAAAAAAATATGCACTAAACTAGATGCTCTAATGGCATTTTTCTATCTCTAGTGTCTATGATTCTGTTTTTTTAAAAAAGGAAAATTAAGAACTGTTATTTTCATCTTTTCTTTTTAAGCTATACTTTGGGAATGATTAGGAACTGAAATGCAGGGATGAAAGCAAGCGTTTCAGAGAACTTACTTTGCATCTCCTGTGTGTTTTGACCTTAACATCAAGGGAGGTGAATTACTGGCTTCCCTTGCTCCTGGCAGCAAAAGAAAGGACAGGTAATAATGATGAAAGTGTTATTACAAGAATAATATGTGGAATTGCAAAGAGATGCAGATCCGTAGGTCTTTTCTTTTAGGCAACTTGAATGCAGAGGAATACCAGCTGGAATTTGGGTTCTGGTCTGGTTGATACTCACTTGTTTCCTTCCTAATCCGGAGTAGGGAAGCTGTGAAATGGAAACTTAGCACCCCTCCAGGGCTAAGGCCAGTTATTTTGCTGAAAAGACATGTAGCTTTAGGTGGGTTAATTTTCCTCTAGGTTTCCATACCTGGAAGAGGGTTGGATTTGCCAGGTGACTGGAAGACAGGGGAAGGAGGGAGGGTGACCTCTTTCTGCCTCCGCGCTCTGCTGGGGAGGGGCAGCCGTGGGCTTGCAGTGATACGATACAATAGCAGCTGCACGATGCCTCCCTACTTACATTACAGTTGTATATGCTCAGCTAAAAATTATCTCCTACCTCTGTCCCTCAGTTGGTGAGAAAATTAGCTAATGTTTGCACAGTCTGAAAATACGAATTCATCAATATTATAATGACTTCCCAGAGATCCCTGGGAGGAGTACATAAGCGAGCCAAAGCTAATGACAACAACACTATTTTTGTATGACACTTACTCTTCACAACTTACACTCCCTTGGTAATATAATTTGAAAAGCTCCCTCCTTCCAGAAGTATCTATGCAACGGAAACTTAATCGTAATAAAATACTTTGTGAAGCTGCGCTACACACACAGATATATCCCTACCGTACTCCGGAGTCAAGATATATATAAGTGCAGCAGCACCACAGTGCCACTGCTCAAAGCTGCGCGACTAAATACTGTTCTTTCAACGAGAAGACTAAGCCCTCTTCAAGCAGGCAATTTTCTAACGAGTAATGACTGCCGCATGCCTGCTAATAAGGCTAAATGCTTTCCTATAGCCACGTCGGGCTGAGGGTAAGGTCACCGGAGACTTCAAGCACGTAGAAACAATCTCTCTCTCTCTCTCTCTCTCTCTCAACGCAGGCAAGGGAAAGCCGACAGAGCCGTCCCCGCTATGCAGGGACACAGCTGATCTGGGAAGAGACCCAAGTCCTGGAATCTGCAGGAAACCTAAATTAAACCCCCGTTTCTAATCATATCTCTACGTGACTCGCCCTCCATTCTGGAAGCATCCCCGGTGGGAAACACAGCTGGGGAGTATTTCGGCTGCGATGATGTCAGCCCGCTCCTGATAGGCTTCTCCGTAAGGTGACACTTTGCTTGGTGAGACCCGTGTGCCTGGCCCTGGATTTTTACAGCCTCAGACCCGCCTTGCTTTCTGCCAGAGGATGGCACTCCACCTCCTGCAAAGGCGTTCTTCCCGGTGCCCAGGACTACAACACATCGCCTGCCTTGACAGATCTGCGAATGAGACATGACACAAATGCTACCTGCTAATTTGTACCTCTTCTGCTGGTGCAGAGACCGGTGGCCTGGCTGCAGGGAGAGAAATGAGAGCAAGATGAAAATTGCAGATGGGAGATTGCTACTTCTGAAATCTCATTATTCAAGGCACCGGAGCAAATTATAGTAACTGGTCCTGATCCAGGGATGGTTCCTCTAATCATGAAGCCTGAAATGCACCAAAATGCAGTTGAGCGGTGGGGAAAAAAATCACATCTTTATACTGAAAGCACCAGAGGCCCAACTTCTATCAGCTGTGCAGAGGCACGCACATACATGAACAAAACCACACAGGGCATCTGCACATTTGACATGAGAAAGGGGATGTGTCATATGCAGCGATTTACCATGTGTGCGCAACTGGGGAAGGACGGGCCACAGACTGCTGCAACCGTAGGAAATTTTTCATGTAATCTGCTCCTCGGTACCGTCACTGTTTGTTTTTCTTCGCCAAACTGTCAGCCTGAGGTGCTTTACTACATGTGTCCATGCCCAGCTCCTCTCTCCCTCTCATTCGGTTCTCCAGCGCTGAGGGTGCAGCATTAGGGTTGCAGATGCTGCAACTTGCAGCACTCAAACCACACCAAAGAGATTTGCAACAAGATTGTTTAAAATGACTACTAGGAAGCAAAATGATTTCCAGTATATCTGAACTGCTCCAGCCTCAACGCAGCAGAATCTAAATCGCTCAGAAAATGGACAGCATCAGGATAGCGCTTTATGATCATTACGTGCTCATTCTCAACCTAAAAATACCTTTGGAAAGTTACAGGGTTTCTTACGATATTGCGAACCAACGAGAAACAAAGGTCGGAAGCACAGCCTGCCCAGCCACCTAGACAGTTTTTCTTCCCAAATTTCCCTTGAGTTTATGTGAGCCGTGCAGTGTTTAAACCACCCGCAACTGAAGCCTCAGTAAAACTCTGTAGTGCATTTCAGTAACTTAGGTGTGTGATGGAGCCATTCCCAGGCAGCTCCAAGTTTTCAAGCCGTGGAAATTCACTGCCTTGTGCCCTACCTGTCTCTCAAGGGTAGGATTTGAGCTGAATCTAACCTGAGCTTTCAGGTGTGGAAGGTAAAAACCACCTATCAAAATGCAAAATATATCCTCTCGTACTGCTTATACCATTTTATATTTTAATCAAAAAACACGAAGGTCATGTAATTCTTCCTGTGGGTTCTCCAGCTGTAAGAAAGACCCATTTTATATCCAAGAGACTATATTTATCATCAATGTGACCCTGATGGCTCCCCCGGCACAGTGAGTGGGATGATTTTTGGACCAGAGTTGGTCTCACGGATGGATGTGAACAATGAAGAACCAACCCTGCGTGGACCCAAAGCGACTGAGGCGCGCTGAGGCAAGCGGCACCCGGGGGGCCACAGCATGCGCCCCAGTCCACCCCCCATGCCCCACCATGCATTGCCATTACCTGTGCTCGATGCTCCCCGACCGCAAACTGTATCACGGCAATGCCTGGGCTATGGCTGTCTTCAATCCTCTCCACAGTGCTGGAGTCTATTTTCAGGTCGTTGCTGATTTCCGCGCTCTGTATGAAGTCTTCTGTTTTCAAGTCCTCTACTTTCTTTAGCTCCCCGTTGGCCAGCTGAATGATTGACCCCTTCATGAAGTAAGGGGGCAGCGTGGGAGGCGCGGCGGCGGGGGAAGCGATGGACTGCACCACAGGCAGGTGGATCTGTGCCTGCACCATGGTGGCCTGGTAGGCGGGCTGGGTGGTGAGGGGCTCCGCGCTGAAGTTCTCGCTTTTGGGGACGGCGGTGGTGACGAACGTGTGAGGCACTGCTGCAAACTGGGGAGACGACGTGACGATCGCAGGCGTGACTCCTGACGGCTCGACGTCTGCGCCGCCGACCGGTATCAGCAGGGACTGGGTGCCAGGGATCACCAGGTGCTGCGGCAGGCTGCCGGGATATCCGATGGCTTGCTGCTGACCGCTCAGGTAGCCTATCACCGGTGGCTGGGTCCCGGCATAGAAGGCTGTTGCCGGCAGCCCGACGGGGAGTTGCTCAGAGGCGCTGTGGGTGGTCTGAATGACGGTGTGAGGCGACAGAGTGGCCACTGCCTTCACCCCTTCATGGCCCAGAGCCTGCTGTGGAGACAAGGCGTAGGACCGGTGGGTTGGCTTTCCTAAGTGCAAGCTTCCCTTGTCGTTGAGGGATGAGGGAGAGGTCTCGCGGTTGGTGGCCTGCTGCACCTCCATGTCCGCTGTGGGCGTGCTGCTGTTGGGGACCACCATGACGGAGGCTCGGACACCTGAGGAATCCCGCGGGCCGTACTCGGCGGGGCTCGAGTGGACCACCACGTGCCTGGTCTCGTAATGATGGGGAGCTGGTTTATTGCCTGCTTTGACTAGACCCATGTCGGCAGAGGGAGAAATGCCATACCTCCGGCTCTTCTCTATCTCGCCGTTCAGTACCTCCTTGGCCTGCATCGCCTGCAGCCGGCTGCTCTCGGGCTTCTTGGGGGGATCCCTGGCAACGAAGTGGCCCCCCGAGTCGGTGTACTGCACCACCACTTGGGAGGAAGGGCCGAGGGTGAGGGTGTGCGGGATCACTGTCTGATGGGGGTGCAGGGGGACTGGGATGGTTGGAGGAGAGACGTTTCTGACAGTGCTCTGGGAAGAGCTGGAAATGTGGACGTACTGGTTCTGCTGGGTGGGTGGAGGAGACCCAGCGGCAATCAGTCCAGGCGTCCTGACCAGGTGCGGCTCAACTTTGTGCCCCTGCTGGCTTAAGCCGCTCATGCTGGCCAGCAAAGTGGAATAAGCCTCCAGCTGGGAGCGCTGGGATGGAGTGGTCGCAACGGCCGTGGCCGCCGCCACGGCGCTGGTCGCAGAATTGGCCGTTGGGGATATCAGCTGCGAGGGGATGAATCCGGTGTACGATCCGCTGTACTGGGGCCCGACGAACTGGAAGGTGTGCTGCAGGTGTGTGTACTGCACGGGGGAAACTGGGGTCCCTGACTGGGAGAGGGCAGGCGAGTACACCGTGGGAAGAGTGGTGGAGGCTGGAACGGACCTGGGCGCGCTCGGCGGGGAATAGTCCAGCCCTGCAGACAGTGACTTGTGCAAACCCTGCTGCAAGCCTGTCTCCACCGACGATGTCCCCCCGGGCCGGTGCCGGCCCCCCAGGCCACCCTGGCCACCAGGTGTGCTGGGGAGCCATGCTAGGTTATCCGCACGGTGGTTTTCGTTTGGCAGGACTGGCTTCACCTCCGAGGGCAGGCTGGTGGCAGGGATTTCTCGCTTCTTAGGTGGCAGGCATTCATTGCTCCGCTCTTGGTTGGATTTCATCTTTCGCCGTCCCCCCTCCACTGTGCTTGCTTCACTGTCTGGCTGGCTCTGATTTCAGTCTGGTAAATGGAAAGTCACATTTGATTTCTGCAAGGGATCCAGTGACTTCATGAGGAATCATCTCCCCGTGAGCACGATTCTCCGACGGCTCCTCTGGATTCTGCAACGAGAGGGTAGGCAAGGGGGGGGGGAGTCACACCATCAGTGCTGGGAAATGAGAACAAATGAGCAGACACCCCGAAACAGCAAGCGAGTGAAAGAAAAAACAAAACCGGTCAGGCATTGCTGCTCTCATGTCAAGGAGCAGTTGACAGCTGTGCTGTAAACAGCAGTGAAAATCCTGGGCACGTCTGCTAACGCATCACGAAAATGATTAAAACTTTAGGCAGATCGGAAACTTTCTGGCCATAACTTGCCACATTTAGCAGTGGTCACTTATTTCCCAAGGCTCACTTTCTCCCTCCTCTGGGAAAACACTCCATGTCTCTAAGGCTCCTGGTTTACTCTTCCAGCCTCTCCTTCCCCTGCAACGATGACATTGCCTTCACCCTGCTGTGTCCTAAAAAGCATGTGAGTGTGGCAGGGAGCCCCGAGGAACATGCACACACAAAATATTTATGTTAGCAACAAGCTATTAGCAGTGCAGAAGGAAGGTGGCAGGTCAGTCGTGAACCCTTGAGCCCCAGAGTCACCCACAGGGCCACTTCACACCACACTGGGCAGGGCTGCAGAGGCAGCAGCTGCCCCTGTTCCCCCCACCAGCACCACGGCTCCTTACGGGCACATGTGCCCTTCATCTACCAGTCTGGCAACAAACCTCGGCCATGCGATCTGTTTACAACAGCAGCACAGAGCCAAAGATGGCTCTGAGCCAGGTTCTTAATGTGTGGGGTTGTTTTTTCCCCAGTGCTTTGAACTCCCTCTGCTACTGACACCTCATAACCAGGTGCCTGGGCAGGGCTCTGTGCTGGGAGATGCCCCCCACCGCACGCAGGTCAGACAGAGCCAGGCGCCGGCACCATCTCCCTCTCCATCGGGATCCGATCCCCCTCTTTCTTAGTGACTGCCAGACCAGGGAGGCTGCAGGTACCACACTTGCGGCCATGGCCTCACGTCCAAACCCTGAGCAAACTCAGTCCTGGGGATGCCTCGCTAGGACCGCTTGGAAAAGCACATTTGGGTTTCCTGATCCAAACCAGGAGCCCCCACCACTGTAAAAGCTCAAGATTTTATATTGGGCTAATTTTGCTATTGGAACAAAACAGTTGCTTTCTGTGCTCTGCATCACTTAAGTTGGTGACTTCAGCCACCCAAAGGCAACAAAGGCAACAGTCTTCCTAACTCTTTCATGATCTGCTAAGGAAAATACTGTAACTAAATCGCATCATGCTTTGAAAAAAAGCAAAAGGAGCTGACAGTCTCCCCCTACCTTCCTGAAACCTGCCTTGTCCCATAACAAACTTTATGGAGGGTGAAACTCTTCCCCAGCCCCTGTCCAGCCATGGCTTGTCATCTGCACTCCTGGCTGTTAAAAAAAGATATGCAAGAATGGGTGCTGAGAAACTGTGCACCTCGCACAACTGGCATCCTAACAAGAAAAGCGTGCATTATATGAAAGAAAAATGGAGAGAGAAAAAATTAACAGTGGATGTGAAAGAAGATGGAAACAGGATATAGCCCACTTTAAAGTGAATGCTGAGCAGCAGTAATGATACTCATGGCAAGTAATATTCCTTTGGGGGATTTCTTTCCCTGCTGCCTCACTTCTAATGAACAATAAGCCTGATGGTTAGATGTGTGTGCGGTACTTTGAAGACATACTAGACTAAGATTAAACCTATCTTTAAGAGCATTCTTTATGTTTATGGTCCTCCAAGCTGCTGTAAGCCTGCAGGAAAAGTCCAAACCTTCTAATGGTTTGATACAATCACTCTTAAGTTAATTATTCCATTGTTTAAATATTGATAAACAGTAATGAAACACCAATAGCTACAGAGCCAGGGGCGGGGGGTGGTGGTAAAGCACTGTTTCAGGGTGGATTCCCTGGCTTTGAGGAGAAAGGGAGGATGAAAGGGCTCAGGGCCGCTTCAGAAGAGCAAGGGCCAGCGACGCCTTGAGCATGGCGCCTCAGGAGCAGCGGGACCTGCCAAGCGGCAGCTCGGCACCGCTACCCTGACCTGCCCCGACCCGCCGGCACCGCCGCCTCGGCACTGCGACCGTGGACGGACGAGGGCAGCCAGGAGACAGGGTCCCCACTATATCAGCACAGGTCTTCCTCCTCCTCCTAACAGTTGCTCAGCGTGTCTTGGCAACAGCTAAAATTATTATATTACACATGACTTACAGATTTTTATTTTTAAGTTCAACTAAAAATAAAATTGCCGAGCTCACATTTGCGCAGTCATCCTTGGTTAACTTTAGCTCACTGTAGCCTTCTGCGCTGGGCAGTTGGCTTTGGCAGGTAAGTCAGCAGCTTCTGGCCAAGGTGGCTGCCCGGGGACGCCGTGGGGGACGTCCTTGATGCGGGGCGCTCGTCCTGCTCCCCTTGCCTTGGGGAGCTCGCGCTGGGCTGGGACCGTCCTTCAATCTCTCATGGAGATGGAAATGAGCTGCAAACCCAGAATTTAAATACACTCCCATGGGGAAAAGCTGGGAGCAGAGGGCTGGCCCCTCTGCCTGCAACAGAGCCGGGAGCTTGTACAGGGGACTGAACAGGGCCAGTCTCTTTTGCTGTGACGGACAAACCAGGCTCCCCCAAACCAGTTGTTCCAAAACATCTGGGTTCAGCTTCTCTGCATCAAAAGTACTACTATGAAAATGTGTGAAACCTGGTGAAGGTTCACTCTGCAGGAGCTAAAGCAAAGGTTTTGTTCTGCTAAATAGCATTGAATCACTGAGTTTTGGGTAGCCTCCAAAGTGAAAGCTAACATTCTTCAAAAATACCAAATACTAAATCTTTTGGGTTTTTTTTGTGTGTTATGTGTGTAAATCTTTCACGTGTCTGACTTCATCATCACCACTGACAAAAGGGCTGCCTAAAATCTCCTGGAGAGCACAGGAGGAATGAACAGCTTAACGGAGACAAGGGATGAGACAGCCGTAGAGCAGTGAAGACTGCCCCACTTTTCCAAGCCCAAGTACTTCACGGTGAGACTTTGAACTCTAACAGACACAGGACTGGATTTGCAGAAATGCAAATGTGCAGCATAAAACAGCCTACTTCTACTTCAAGACTTAAAAGCAAAATGGTAACTTTTCAGCATAATTCAAGTTTCAGCAACAGCAAAGATAAGACAGGACTGATTTTGCTTGGGAAGCAGTAAAAGGGAGACAACCCAAACAGCGCGTCTCAAAGGCAAGAAGTACAAGACCTGGTTAAACTGTTCTTTGCTGGCTGTCCTAGAAAGGCGAATGCCTGCCTTCTGACGTGTGGCGCACGGTTTCCTATGTGTATGCTTTTTTTTTTTGGATCCAAGTAATTGTCTGACTCTAGAGATTTCCTTTCTCTTTAACTTCAGAGCTGTCGATCATGATTTGCGATGTATGCAAACAAGCAGCAAACACCAGGTGATTTTTTGCTCCTGCTTTGTACGTGTGTGTGTCACACGAGTGCGTGCATGCGTGCACGCCTGTGTAATTATGGCTGGGAAGGTAAAGGGGACAAAGAGATCAGGGACAGCAGCTGGACTTTGGTATCTCTGGCAGCGAGTACACATGGAACATTGCTAAAATGTCTGGACAGCCAGTGTCCGCTGGCAGCCTGCCCACACTCAAATTCCTGGAAAGGCTTAAGGCAGAAAAATAATCACTTGGAGGAGTCACCATCTGGGTTTGCTCTGGTCCCAAAGGGATTGCTCACTGGAGCTCAGGATGTGCATTTTTCATGCAAAACTCCATCGTCCCTCTGCAAGGCACTTTAAACCTCACTATGTCTCCCCAAACAGTATTTTTCTATTTACTTCATCTAATAAATTTAAAACTCATGAGAGGATACTGGCTTATAGCTTGAGGGGCTGACCTCCTTTATTTAACCAGATTTCACTGCAGCAAAGGTAAAAGCAGCAACACAAGCCTCTGCTCACA
Organism: Anhinga rufa; assembly: GCA_013400875.1. NCBI lineage: Eukaryota > Metazoa > Chordata > Aves > Suliformes > Anhingidae > Anhinga > Anhinga rufa. The sequence goes on along the minus strand of VZTV01024572.1, from coordinate 9,617 downwards.
CCATAATCGTACGCTGTGTCCCACCACCGAGGGCAGAGTCTTGGGGTGCAAAGAAGTTGGGGCTGGACTTACAAACCACTGCAGCACCTGGCTGTGCAAATAGTGGGACTTCCACTGCTTTCAGAAATCAGGCACTTTTTGTAATCCCACGATGTAACTAACGTCATTTTTAGGTCTCTAAAACACCTTAAAAAATCTGGGCTCTCATCCTCCCTAGTCCCTCACTGCAGCTGCTAACAAACTCACACCAACATCTGCCACCAGGAGCAAGGGCTGGGACCACCCACTCCTTTGCCTTACTGCATGGAACAGCCACCCAAGGGGGGCAGCCGGCAGCCTCTGACTTCAGGGGTATTCAATTCAAACCAGCCACTTATTGTCAAACGGCTCCTTTGATCCCAAACCCTACTAAGACAGATTATTATGACTTTTTAACTTTCACCTTCTGGCTCCATGTATGACCAGTAATTTCTCACATTTATCTGTGCAATAAAAAAACTGGGTCTCCCCTCTGTCAGACACCGGTGCCCTGCCTGGCAAGTAGACATCAATGCAACATTCAAAGAGTACACCAAAAAAAAAAATCCTTTGAATCAAGCCTGACACACAGCTCTTTATGTCTGGGATGTTACTGGGCAGAAGCAGCAGCACAGTCGGACGCTCGTGCCTCAAATTGCCCGCCCATCCCATCATGATAGGATGAGCGGGTAATTTCAGCAGCGCTGGAAATCAGTGGGAAGGGAGGGCACTTCATCCCACCTCTCCCCTCCCCTCCGAGGAGGCTGGCATCTTGCAGGATCGGATTCAGAGAGATTAAAAGACAGACACATTGCAGAGGGCTCCACAGCTGCATCCTGGCTCTCAGATCTATATGCCAGCTTTCCCCCCCTCCCCGCTCTACACCCTGCCTGCTGCCAGCTACATATTCATAGTTGTAACTGCTACAGATTTCATTAGCCTTGCCATGTGCAGCTCAGCGCGCGCCAACAATAGCTATAGGAGTTTATTGTCCAGTCCGACCAATTTCACAGTACTCTGGCAGATTTCCCAGAAGGGCCAACTGCAGAGCAGAGATCCATTAATAAGAAACATGAAAACCTCTAATAAAATTTGAAACTCTCCTCCCAAAACTAAAGGATTCCTGATCAACACTGCATCTGCGAGACAGATTGTCCACTGCAGTGTTAGCTCTTATTATACTTCTGGGAATCTGCCACAGCAAATTGCTACAGGTTTCTGCAGGGCAAGCAGCTATTCTGCACGTCCCTCCTCTCCCCGTCAGATCAGACAGCCTCCACACAATATAAAAAAGCAAAACGAGCAAACCTCTGCCAAGTGCATCGCTGGATGTCAGATGACCAGTGGCTTGACATTCCCATGAAATGTTATTACAGAATCACACAATGGCAGGGGTTGGAAGGGACCTCGAGAGATCATCTTGTCCAGCCCCCCTGCATGAGCAGGCACACGGGTACCAGTGTTGAGAGAGGAAGATTTAGGAGGAAAAAACTCTAAGATACATTCCTGAAAGGACAGACAGATGATGCAGTTCCAGGACAGCTATTCACTCGATGACATTTGCGAATGCAGACGATACAAAGAGATTATCAGAAAGCTACTCCACTGGTTAACTATCCACTTCTGCTTCTTAGCTGCTGAATTTTGAGGATAAGGGGAGATATGCATGTTCTGAGCAGGGCATGTGCCTCCTGTAGTCCTGTTTTACTACAGTTACACTATGGTTAGGTACACATAGTTCTTTTGTGTGGTGGGTGCTGGTGAGCTCTGCAAGAATACTATGCTAGTATTGGCTTAAGTTTCAGTTAGGCTAACTGGTGAATTAATGACATTTGAATTAACTTTCAGAAGTTTGCAGGTTTCTGCCATCATTTCATCTGGGTGCCATCACCTGGCTCCGCAACAGGAAAGATGCCCATATTTTCAGCATCTGTAGAAGTTATGCCATGCTCTGGATGTGCAGCCTACCTTTCTGTGCACATGTATAGTGATGCAGCTACAGGTAAGCCTTGTAGAGCTGTGAATATCATGGGTGATCTGAGTAGATTCACAGCCGCCTACTAATTTGTTCCATGCTTTTTTACAAAAAAAAGTTATTATCAAAGGTGATCTCTCCTCTTCCAGCATGCTTTGCAGAGAGGTGGTACCACAAAGGCGCAGCACAAGACGCCAGGCAAGCTGGGAGCAAGGAAGCATTTGCTCCGAGAGCGGCAAGCCGACCCCGCAGCAAGGCTGCCGTCGGAGGACTGGGTGCGTTGGCCGTCCTGCTGCCCTCCCAGCCCACCCCACGGGCAGTGCCCTCGCTCCCCAGCACAGAAATCACACTGCCTCACACTGCCAAACCTGGGCGCTCAAATATCACGAGTCAGGCCCTGCTTCTTGCCCCTGAAACACATGGTACTGGTTTACAGATAGAAGGTTTCTTAAAATGGTAACGGTGGAGGTTATTAGCTTTTTTATTATTTTTTCTTTTAACTTGCCCTTCTGCTGCCTGAGGCCTTTCAGGCTCGAGGTCTCTAGCTTTTCCCTGCAACCCACAAGACCAGAAACTTACTATTTTAGCTAAAAGCGGAATTTCCCATCTCATCATTTGACACCAGGAACTGGAGTTTTGTGAAAGTGTCAGATATCTAGAGACCAGTGACAAAAATGCAAGAGCTGACAATGCTGATTACAGTGAAACTTCTTTGAGGGTGAAGTGCTGGACTCCAGAGCTCTCTGCCTCTATGGAGGGAGGGGAAGAAGGATTTAACTGCTAAGTAAGGGCCTGAGCCCTGGGGCAAAGCCGTGTCAGTGTGCAGAACTCGAGGCACCACTTTTTCTCTCAGCTGCACAGCAGAAAGTGCACCTCAGCTGACCCTACGAGCAGCACCTCTACCTGCAGCCACAAAGGAAAGACCTGGGGCTGCTTGGGCCTGGGGTTTCAGCTCAGGCTGACTGCGAGGTGCAGGCAGAGCTGATCCAGGTGTGGTGCTGAAGCACGTTCCGGCAGCACAATGTTTTACCACCACATTGCGCTGAAGCCTTTACAACCTGACGTAAGTCTGCCAAACCCCTCTGAAGCCCTGCTCCTGAAGCCTCAGAGGCAGCTGTGGCAGGACCACTAACTCAGGATGCTTGGGAAGGCAGCGCCCCCCTTCACACACCCAGCACCTTCGGTGGCAGCGGGGAAGCTGTGGAGCAAACACACACATTTTAAAGTACTCTTTCAACCCCACTGACAGCAAGACAGAAATGTGGATCCCACCTATGCCACTCCACAAGGTGCCAGATGCAGCACCTAACCTTTTATCTCCTGTACTGCACCGACTGCTGCCAGCACAAGATGGTGGGCTTACAGGACCAGCTTGTCTGATATTGCACAGTGACATCCTTTACTCTTGCACCCATCCCCTAGAGGCGTTTGTGCAGCTTAAATGACTGAATAGAATTCATTTATAAACAAGTATAATACCGAAATGACTTTGTTGATGTTTTTCATTTATGTAAAATGTGCCCAGCTACAATGGGAGCTGCCTACACAATTTTCCATTGAAAATTTCACGAGTGACTATAAACGCAGCTACACCCACTCACCGCTCGTTTTAACTTGTGACAGAAACTGTCATGCCTGTATGAACACATTTGCACCGCAGATATGTCACACAGGTCTCCTTCCATGTGTCTGAAAATGCTCGCTAACGTTCTCTCCTTCTTCAGCAACACAAATTAGAGAGACACCTGGCTTCGCTGCCAGGAAAGATGAATAAGACCCCCATGAAAAATTACAGAAACCGGGGGCGTTTCACCCCTTTGAAGATCCAGCCAGTAACACCAGCAAGCAGCAGCCAACTTGGAGCAGCCATTTTACAGATAAGCCCAGGCGCTGATGGGGAGGAATGTACCTTTAAGCCTGCCTGATAAGGGGACAGTGTGAGAGCACTGCTTTAGGGGCAGATTTGGAAAGGTCAGCTGCATGCTCAATGCCTTTCCTTGCAAGTCCTCCCTGCAGACTACTTCTCTGGTAGATTCCACGTGCTAGCAAATTAGAATATAATTAGTCCATCTGTAAAGTGCAAAATATGAATTGATGTTAAATTCCCCTTCAAACGGATTCCAACACCTCCCCTTTTCTCAGGCTTCATTCAGCAAAGCTTTAACTTGAAGCAATTTTGCATGAGCCCTTGCTCATAGCCCCAGCACACACTCAGGGCCTCACCGAATGGCTGTCACCACTGACAAAACCAAAATGCCAGCAGCTCACCCTAGCCCTGAGGCATGCAGCACACTCCCCCAGCTGCTGAAGGCTGACAGCGAGCTCAACATCCCCCGCAGCCATCTCTCCGGTCTTTCTTTCTCTAATTCATTAATTTTATGGTTTTTTTTCTTCTTCATTCAGGGTCAACTACATTTGGGTGCGCCCTGCAGCACCACCCACTCATCCTGCACAGACCCTCAAACTGGCAATCTCAACACAGGCGATGTCGTAGGGGTCAGAGCACGTATGAATGCATGTGGGCAAAAAAAGAGACCAACTCTTCTGCACCTCCCCTTCCCATAAAATGCCTGTCTTGGCCCTGCAGCCCACAAACCCAAGTGACTAGTTACTCTTCCTGACTCAGCTTTTAGGGAGTCTCTCTCCTGCTCCGTGGGGAGCGCAGCAGGCATGGACATGGAGAGCCAAATCCATCACCAGTGTCACTTGACTGAGGCCAGCGCAGCAAGGGTGAGATTGCCCCGACTGTTCTATCTGACAAGGCAATGCAGAAAACAATGAAAAGAAAAAGAAATAATGCAGGTTTACAACAACATAGCAGGCTTCGCAGTCACAGGCTCCAGTTGCAATTAAAAAACCCACCCATTCCAACTAAGAATGCAAATCATCAGAGTTGCTCTCAAGCAGGGAACGTTGACAAATGAAGGCGGTGTGCTAACAGGCAGTGCCAGTACTCTTAATTTAACTATGTGAGAAACAAAGGTATGTACCATCCAGGACTGCCAGAAAGAACTCGCTTTAAACAGCAATCAGAAAGGACTGGAAGGGTTTAAAAATTACTTTTCTTACAAAAAACAGATAGAAGAAAACCTTTTGATCCCCTTCTCCCAGCCAACTGAAGAAGGAATGAGAAAATAAAAATCACGCGGCTCCCATAAAGGTTATTTATATAGGAGTTTTGAACTCAGGAACTAAAAAAATTCCTCCTTTGGACATGTGGGTCCAGTGAATCACAGCTTGGAAATCCGAATGGATCTTTCATAAAAGCCACTGAGCCACAAACATGCTTTCTCACCGCTGCGATCACTTTTGTGAAAGCATCTTACCCATCTGCCACTGGAAATCCACGGCGCAGAGACAAGTGACTCCCCGACACCAGTGAAATGGACAAAAGGATGACTAGCTACCTGCAGCTGGTTTCAATCGAAAAGCCGAGTAATTATTGCAGCCCTCTCCTGTGGCTCATATGGAGCGCAGCATGGAGCTGTAAAGCGTTATGCAAGTCTAATGTGCTGCCAGATCTCTTAGAGCAGGCAGCAGCCAAGTCGCTCCCTCCCACCATTGGCTCAGCTTCATTAACTTAATCAGGTATTCATTCATTCATTCACTCACTCATTCAAAAAAAAAAAAAAATTAAACTAAACCTGGCAAATAGCCAGTGCCATCCACACAAGGAACATGTTAACATCAGCCACCAGGGCTGGAAGAAAAAGGGTAATCTAACATCCTTCCCGCTCTGAGAAGGGCATTAGTTTTTCACAGCCGGGCGCACACGCACCTTTGCAACAACCTCCCCAAAAGCACGGAGGGCTGGGGAGTTGCAGCGGGGGCGGATGCCAGCTCTGCAGACCGTGGAATCGAGAGCAACCCTCTAAGTCAGTGCAGCCAGTGAGCAGCAGAGTAGAGTACTTCCCCAGAGCAACGGACTAATTAATTAATTTGATTATTTAGGGGGAAAAAAGGAATTGTGGCAGGATCAGCTCAACTCATGTTGCTGCAAGGCTCCTACCCTTTCTTTGGCACATACCACATATGTTGCACGGCTTAATCCAGACAGAAGGGAACAAAGCGGGAAGGGAAGGGAAGGGAAGGGGAGAAGAGAAAAAGGAAAAAATAGGGGAAGCATCACACAACCAATATTAAGAGCAATTGGTAATGGAGATCTCTGTTGGACCCCTGTATCTGACCCCTGTATCTGCCAACAAAAGACTTCCTACAGGCATGTAGCATTCAAGCATCAAATAACAAGTGCCTTCCCTTGCACAGCTCTTGCATTTGTTTTTCTTAGTCTTTACATGTAAGTTTGCAAAGAACATTATTTCTTCCCTCTAGCTGTCATCAGAATGGCTTTCACTGCATTTTTTTTTTTTCCAGCAAGCTACAAGAAAGCTGCTTTATGACTATTCTAAAAAGCAGGCCTTGAGAGTCAGCTCTGACTTTACTGTGAAGAGTTTCGTGCAGTGAGCCAGGCTGGGCATTAAGGACAGGGGAGAGGTGTTATATTTCCCACAGTGGAAGCTGAGCACCAGCGTGAAAGCAGTCAGCATCTTTCCCCCTTATCTCGTTCTGCCCTGTGCGAAAAAGAACCGATGGCGGGTTACTCCATCAAGTCCATAAAAGTAACACAGAAATACAAAGCACTGCGACTATTTCAAAATAGTGGTTTTGGTTATATAATGAAAACCATACATCCCAGAGCAAATCCTCAGCCACAGACCTGGCTGACATGCCCCAAGAGCATCTTCATCCAGTGATGTGAATCAGACCTCACAACCCTCCATCTTCTGTTATCATGGAGAGCACAAACCTTCCCTGAACAAACATCAACCGCCTCTTCTCTAGGTAGCTTCCAAGTTGCTATTTCTCTTCAGACAAAGAAAAACCCACAGATCTTCTATGCCCACTGCCACAAACTATGATACAAATGACAAATCAAAGACTTTCAAAAAGGGCCATTAATGTAAGGCCAACATTTAGCTAAAGGTCTGCAGTTGAGATGCACTTAGCAAAAGCATGTGAAAGACCCCAGACCAACACCTGTTGCTCTGCCCCTAACTCCTCCTCTGACCACGCTGCAGAAGCTCACGGTTAACTCCTGGATCCCTTCTTGAATTTCTCTGTAGGCAGATGTACTGAAGAGCGCCTAAGTACCTAGCAGACAAGAAAACACAGTTTCTGGGGAACCAGCTGCTCGTAAGTGTAAGGGCTACAAGTGAACGTTATGTGTTGTAGCTCATCCGTGAGTGAACAGTAAAGTATGACTGATTATTGCTTCTTTGACTACTACATGACAGCACATGGGATTTGCTGACTAGAAAACAAAAATCACTCAAGATGCTTTTACTGCATTAACAGAACTAAAAAAGAGAAAGAGATGAAAAGGTGTCTGAAGGCGACACATTTCTTAGTCCTTGGCCTTCTGCACTCCGAAGTGCGTACAACATCAGCCAAGTAGCCTCAAAGTACTCTACACTTAAGTCAGCCTCCTCCACCAGAAGTTCAATCTCAAGCTAAGAGCCTTTGAATTATCCAAGCACTTAAGCACTGTGTCTCTTTCATTATCTTCATACCCATCTCTAACCCTTCTCTAAGAGGGGTCCAAAGCTTGGAGGTTCCTCCTCTTCTTTTCACTTCAAATCCCTTCTCTTGCATCCCTGACACCACTACTTCATTCAAGACAATGCGAATCCTTCCTCCTCTGCCCATGCTACCAGCCTTAGCTTCCCCTCTCCTGCTTAAACACCTGCTCAAGACTTCTTCGCAGCAGCAACTTCTTTTCCTTGCATCAACAAACCACCATGAGATTCCATCTTCTGAGCCTCTCCTCCACACCTGGGAGCACCCAGCGAGGTGTGATTTCTGACACAAGAAGTAGCTACGTGAGTTTTAAAGCAGGTCATCAGAAAGAGGATGGGATCATAACAGAGCAGGAGAAGAACATCAACCCAGCAACACTATGAGTATTTTATCCTGAATGATCCGAACTTGGGCAGAGGTTCTAGTTTGGTCTAGATAAATAAAACGGATGTGGTTTGAGCAATTCTGGTTCTTTATATGAATCATTTCACTTCTTCCTCTGAAAGAATCATTAGAAGAATGTGGGGTTTCATGATTCAAGGTAGGAGAATGAGAAGGCAATATTTCAGCACTGTGAAATGAAGCTTGCATGTCTAACCGCACCGCTAGCTCAGAGTTCACTTCTCACAAGTGTCAAGTATATTTTCCCTTCTGTATCTCTGCAAGCCCCAGTTCTGTCTGTTGTCATCACTCATGGGATTTACCTAATCCCTGAAACAGCAGAAGAAAATAATCTTTTTTGCTGGAGAAACAGAATCATGTCTCGAGCACACACTGAAAAATTCAAATTGTACATATCATTTATTGTACCTCCATTCATCCACCCGGTGTTGACAGTATAAATATAAATGATGCCCATAACAAAATGCTGAACTGCGGTCCAGTGTATCCAGTGGTATTTCTTAGAGATTTCCACTCGCTTTTGCTGTTTCTCTGCTCACATTCTTCACACTTCAGCATATTCAAGCAGCTGCCTGTTTAAACAAACACAGCCTGAAACAGAAGTGTTGATTCCTTTAGCTTTGGCTTTAGCTGTATCCACTGGTCTGAACTATAACGTGGGACAGAGGCTATCAGAAGCTAGGGGTTTGTTTAAAATCTATTATCTCATGATTCAGCTACACAGGGGGACTTTACAACCTTTTAAGCACAGAAATTCACCTTTCCGGAGTTTTATTTTTAACACTACTGGACTGCAATGTTGACCTTTTAAATTCATTATATCACATTATACATGGCAGGTACAACTTGCTTTATGGTAAGTTGTGTATTTCATACACCAATTGTGTATTTCATACACAAATACATGACAGTGTAGTTCTAGATTTTATTGGCACTCATTGGACCCACACCAGTGAATCCAGCTCATGACTGTGCCTCCTCTACTGACAAAGCTTTCCTACCGGCTAGGGCAGCCTTTTGCACAGCACCCAGAGAAATTGCATTAGCCCTTTTGTAGGGACAGACATGTCCGACTTCAGTTTTCCAATGCGTTTCAGTGGGTACCACCTACATGGCTTTGAAGTGCTCCCTCCAGACTGGGGCTAAGGCAAGAGCTAGTGTGAAAGCTTGCTCTATAACCAACGATACCTCGCTAATGACAGGATTTCAGTTTCCGTGTCAGCTAAGGACCTTTCAGAAGCACTCTAACTAAATTAGGGGAAGGTAAAGAGATTCAGCTGGGGGCCTGAGTGCTCAAAACCTTTAGTGCGTTCCTCTTCAAACCAGTGTTTAAGTGCTGTTAAGTGAGAGAAGAAAATAGTTAAAATAAGCTCAGATCCTCCCACTGCAAAGCTGAACTCAATGGGGAGACCGTCTTGGGAGAAGAAAGCTCTCGGGGGAGCCCCTTGCAAAACCTGCCTCATCTCACCAAGACATCTGCTGCAACCAGGACAAACCACTGACAGTCGGTCAAGTCTGCTTGCAGAGGCACCCTGTGTCTAACACGTGAACTTCAGAAGTGATAGCTATGTGATAGACGTGATGTATCCCACTGCCCTGCAGCTTCCCTTGCGGCCGCAGAGATATTAGAATCATAGAACCATAG
>VZTV01024569.1:14951-43437 GCA_013400875.1 Anhinga rufa | reverse complement strand
AGGCTCAACAGATGTACTTATGTTGTGAAAGAGCAGGTTACAAACCGTACTATATAATCTTTATTGTTCTAGTTATTGTGGACGCTTACATTTGTCTGTTTAACTGGTTATCAAAAAAGAAACCAAACCCTGAAGACATTTAAACTAAAACTGGATTCACTTTGATACTAAAGATTAATTTTCAGGGCTCCAGAAACTGGCCATGGTTGAAGTGACATGATCACTGCTGTTGCCAAAGTGTGTGGACATGCAGGAAAGCCTGACCCGGAGATGTCTGAACCACCCTTGAACACTAACTATATAGTCACATATGACTAGCTATGGATTTAGTCACATGAAAGCATGGGAAAACATGGACACAGAGCATCTATCAGTGGGCTGCCAGCTCTTGGGAGGGTTTGGTAATACCCAGGAAGGACTAAAGAATGTGTCCAACTTAGGGAGACTATAGCTATGGTGGAAGGACACTTGAAGACTGCACCACTGTAAGCTAACTGACTTGGACCAAACATGCTGCTTGCAGAATGACAGTGCAGTAAGGCCATAACATACACTAGGAGGAGCACCAACAATGGCCACATCTTTCATTTAGGAGGTCAGTATAAAATTCTGTGTTCAGCCAGAGAGGTTGTGAGCTCCATCTTGTTTCAGCAGCACTGGCCTGAGCAGAGTGCAGATAGATGTGGTTCAGGATTTTCCTGCAGCACTGGTACTTCAGTCCAGCAGGAGGTATCACCTTCATGTGTCTCCTTCTAAGCTATCACTCTGACCTTCCCTTCGAGTTAAAGGAATAAAAAAAAAATAGATCTAAAAAAGGGCATTGATTCATGTCATCCAAAACAGGCATTTAAGCNGAGCCTGGGACAGACCCCCAAAGAACCATTTTTGGTCAAAAAGGCCTGAGCCTGCTCACCCTGCAAACAAGCAGTGTTGCACACTGGGGTGGCATCACAGCAATCCTCTATCTCAGACCATGTACATTGCCTCTGACTCTTTTAACACAAAACCCATAGCTTGAAAAATAACTAGTAAAGCCATGGATTTTAATCAAATAGATCGGGGTTGCAATGCCTTGCTCACAGCCCATGAGAAGTCCCTCCCACAGTTACTGATGGCTACTCAGTGACTGCATACATAACCCCAGCGCCGACATTTCCTGGCTTTGTACTGCTTGATTTCACCACCCCCCTGTTCATTTAATACCACAAATTCACTTTAAAACCATCTGAAAAGCAAACTAATCCAGAGTGGGGAGGGAAGCAGGTCTTTGTAAGAGACAACTTAGAGATGATCTCCAGATCCTCAGCACAGAGGATAGGTTTGGGGGATTACAAGAGAGCCTTGCAGCTGTATGGGGGCTAAGCACACTTTTCCAGGTCCTTTTCCAAAAACTGTTGTATGATGCCACTGTGAGAAGATAGATTGCAATCTATCAATAACTGCATTTAAACTTTCCCTCCAAAATGGCTCCAATGGGTGCAGTCTTATAGAGGTGATCTCCAATGGGTGCAAAAGCAAGATTTTTTCTGCTGCCCAGGGCACCTTAATAGTACCTTTATATTTACCAATCTAGTAACCTATATATATAGCTTAGAAGGTGTAGGTCAACGTAGCTCACTGACTTGTCAAAGCAGTGTTGATTTACTCCAAATAAGCATCTGACTTGGAAGTCAAAAGAGCAGATGTACAATCAAGCAATCTTGTTCCCAGGTAGGGGATTTCTGCTACCACTTAATAAAAGTGCTAAAAAAAGCACTAGGAAAGCTTATTTGTTTTATCTTTCAGTGGTTATTTTGGCTGGTAATTGCAAACATCCTGTGTTAAGTCTGACAAGAATTAACTTATGCTTCGGCAAATACTGGTGCTTTCCTTCATGTTCCCCCCTGATAAAGGTAGTCTGACTTTGATATTGCTTAAAGCAGTCATAGTCTTTGTTCTTCAGAAATGATAAAGCATTTCTAATTCTGAGTTTTATAATACTACAATATGGAGAGACAGATTTTATCTTAATAACATCTATATTATGATAAAGAACCAGCTACATGACAGGAAAGTGAACATTTCAGTTCATCTACAATTCTCCATCACATCAAAAGACACTACATGTGAGAATGATATGCTAAAACTTCCCATTATGCAGTTTGGAAACACATATATTTATTCCAAAGGAATCGGTATTGTTAAGAGTAACCTCTGTCGCTGATCTAGATAATGTTTCACAGCCCAAACTGATACTTTAATTACAGTGTAATAAGATACTGATCTTATTTCTGTACATCTTCTAAGATATTTCTGTGAGCAAGATGCTGAATGTAAAGAGCTGTTCCTGATAGAATAATTACAAATAATAACACAAATGCTATCCCTCCCAGCTATGTTGTGACACCTAAACTGTTGTTAGTATTTAATGCAAACAGTGATGAAATAGGATAAACTCAACAAGAATTCTGTTTCCAGAAAAAGGTAATAATTTTTGTGAAGTAACAGAGAATCAGGCTGAACTATTCCTCACCCCAAAGAGAGAATTAGTCATTTATTCTATATGGAACAACATAATAAACAAAGTCCTCCGCACCTTTCATTAATAGAAGATGTGAAAATACACATAATAAACAATATGCATGTGAGCTTTCACTTAATACTCACATTGGTAACTACATACTCATATTTTAAAAAGCCCTTTCTCTCATAAGCGCTTTCATTCATATAGGTGAAATATACACTCATACGTATTTATGATGGGCCCAGTTTGTGCCTACCTTGCTCATACTGAGAGGCATCTTACTCTGCAGTAGTCCTACTGAAATCAAGCAGAGATAATGCTCTTCAATCTGAGTATGGGTGGCAGATTCCACCTATATATAGCACGTCTATATTTATCTCCATTTTAAGTGGTTAATTTAGCTCTGTATCACTGAATTAAATATAAATTATCTGCTAGCACAAAAGCAACTTGGGAGCAATTACAGTCCCCTATCTCCCCCCACCCCAAATACGCTAAATATCAATGTGTAATATGCAAATCCTAGGGGTTTTTTTACACTAACCAAGTCGAATTCTTAATACCAGACAAGAAGAAAATCATAGCTTAACATACACCAGTAGATGTAATAAATAATGAACAGCACTAACAGCTTAACATCATAAGGAAACAGATGGAAAACTTCCCTCCAGAGATCATTGCATCTAGTATTAGAGAATGAGTTTCTGGACGTGCACAGGGTGAACAGTTCAAGTCTGAATTACAATGAGGTTGGTAACACTTTTCTATTATAAATGTAGGAATTTCATGTCTTCCTTTTAGAAAGTACTGCTATTATAGCATTCATCTGTTTCACTGAAGACATGAAAAGCAAAAGGCAAAATCTTAAGCTGCTAAAGCGTGCATAGCACAATCAAATCAAGATCTCGCTCTGGGAGTACCTTGGCTGGGCTTGCAGAATACAGCAGGGCTACAATGCCATCATCTGTCCAGGAAATGAAACAGAACCCAACCTGGAAGCCAACCCTTTACCATCAGTGTTTACGCCACTGAAAAATGCTACTAAGGCAATAGCTATTGTATTTGGAGGTCAATAACTATTATATGTTTAGAGAATTATATCGAAGCAATGTCCAATCTGTTTCTCTGATAACACTTCTGTTTCCGCATCAAGTGGCTTGGTTCTAAGTTCAAAGTGCCTTTCAAACTGTGAATATAAGAAATGAAGATTTCTCTGGGAAGTGAAGCACATCTGTTTAGTTTGAGTAAACCACACTGGAGAAGTGTACCAATTATCACATTTTGCACACATTTTTTTGCAATTTTTTTGTGTGTGTGGTGTCCAAATAACATATCCACACTATATCACTGGAAGCAGCCCAGCTAAAGCAAGATGTCATGCTTGAATCCCTCAGCTACACTCCCATTGATGGGCATTTGAGCACAAGGCATGGCTTCTCTGACTTTCTAACAAGAATTTGTGCACATCTGTACTGCATGGACTACAACAGATCCTGCCTCCCTCATCTGCCATCAGGAAGGTCTCCAAGTATGGTGCAAAACTCCACCTCTAGACAGACTCTCTTTCAAGTGTCTATTATAGAAGCATCTATTTACCATGCATGCAACTATACTTCAGATAGAGTTTTGTGCAAATAATAATAAATGAAGCTTCTCAAGAAGAAGGAATTTTTCTCCCTGCTTCCTTCCTCCATCCTCTTCACACCCACCTCACCCATTTTATGGACTACAAAAGAAGCACAAAAACTAAATTTTGCGTTCAGGGTCTCAAAATACATTTCAGCAGAGCATGGCTGAGCCAGCTGAGATCCTGTTTGCTCTGTCAGCTGTTAGATAACATTGCCTGCAACATCAGATGGATGCAGAGACCACTGCTTTCTATTACAGCTGAAGATATATAAACATAATTGAAACTTGTATTGATTTTGAAGCCAAAACTTCTAGATGACTAAAACTCTGGGGCAACTGTAGGGTCAGCCAGAACACCTTTGGTAATAGGGTGAGGAGCGGAAGCTGATACTCTCCTGACAAACCCGCTAAGCTTATAAATGTCTAGCACTCATTACATTATACACAATGCTGGCCAATAATTTTGGGTTGCTGTTCCAAGACACAAATTACTTCCAAATGCAGGACTATACAGAAATAAATGGAAGAAGTCCAACATCAGAATGTAAGAGACACCAAAGAGTTATTTCAATAATAAGACTACTCAATAATTTTATATTGCACAGTTTGATACTGAATCAAATAACTCTTCTCTACAGCACCTTAATGTAAAGGGACACAGTTACAATCCATTGCAAACTGAGAGCTAGTGATGTACGCACAGAGACTGACTATAAAAAAATGAAATAAGAAGTGGAACGACAAGTTTCCAAAAGAAAAAAAAGAAAAAATAAACCCAAACATTTTCTGGGATGCTGAGACAGCTAAAAATCTCTTCCCTGCATACACACCTGAAAAGCATCTGGAGAGATGCAAGGTTGCAGGGCTGTGGAACAAGTAAGCTGCTTACAGACAGAGTTCAGCATTCACCTCCTGTCCCATCATGGGAGACAGTGTTGGCAGCGATAAGCTGCAGGCATGGGCACAGGGCAGGAGGCTGCCAAGGACAGCAAACCCACTGTGATCCCCCCACAGCCCACTGCCTCTCCTGCTCCAAGTGCTGGACAAGTGGACACATCGTGGCTAGGAGGTGGAAACTGGAATTTTGCAACCGGAGTTGAAAACAGGTGCCCAGCAAAAGAAATTGCCCGATTTCTCCATCCTCTCTCACTGGCAAAAGTGGGATTAGCAAGCACTTATTCAGTCTTTCAGCCCTGCTCTCCATCTTGCGTTCCCCATCTTCACCTGCTAAAGGAGTGGCCTGGACAAGTGTAGCTCCACCTGGGGGTAACACTCAGTCCACCTTGCTGGCTGCGAAACTTGGAGCAGGAATCTGCTGTTTCTCTCTAAAGGAATAAGTGGTTTATACCTCAAGTTTCACCTAAAACTAAATGCAGTAGTGAGCTTTGTATTAAACCCTAAAATGAACTTCAGGATCACGTTCAAGACCTTGCATAATGAGGTCATTGATTAGGATCTTCTTAAGGTCCTGTCCTGCCTTTGACCTTCACCAGGTTAAAATAGCATCTTTTCTGTACTAAGGCCCTAGAGCGACTCCAGGTCACCATCTTCACAGCATGCCAGGGTTTCTGGTGCATCAGCTAACTGGATCGCACAAAATTTCTTTCTAGTTTTCCTTGGTATAACCAGCTTTGTCTGTCAAGCAATCCTGTGTGGTGTTGCTGCTGACTAGGATGATAACCAAATAAGCTAACCTGAGGAAAAAAAATGTGGGATTTGGTGAGAAGTAGCATGCCAGTTTGATGCTGGAAGCATAGATTCTCTTCTTCCTTGCTCTTCCCCTGCATTTGCCTCCATTTGGTACTTTTTCTGCCCCCTCTCGTTGCTTTTATGCAGCACTTCCTCACACCTTTGGTAGCTTTGAACAGGAATAAAAAAGGAGAGACATTTTCTCAGAGGCTTTTTCTTTCCCTTTCTCCTTACAGTTACTTTACTCTTGTTTCTCCTGTGAATTCAGAGGCCAGCTAAATTTTTTAAGTGCAGATATGGGGACTTTGCAAGAGATCCACAAGAAAGTGATGCTCGGGAACCTGTCCAGAAGCCTTGCTTGGCACAAGAAGAAAAATTTCTCCCAGTGCATTTGAGGCTTTCCAAGGAAACCACATATTTTGCGTCTGAGGTTTGCTGATGACCTTTCTTTTTTCCTTAGACTATGACACATTACCTGACAGTGGCTAGATTTATCATTTATTAACTTAAATCCATTTAAAAGTGAGGTACTTTCTGTACAACTTTGGGAAACCCTGGAAGATGAGGAACAGAACGACCAGAGAGAATGCTAGGGAAAGCTTTGAAGGCTGAAACAAAAACCTGCATCTGTTAGAGGAGGGACCTTGATCCTAAGCAGAGCCTTGTATCACCTGATTTACTAAGAAATGGAGGTTTAAACCACTAACCAGGTGTATTTACACCCTCCAGCATACATTACGGCAGTCAAACATGTGCATGCCGTTAGGCTGCGGCTACAGGGACTGAGAAACCAGAGCAAGGGCAGAAGTCAGAGGTTGTACTCATGTGAGCAGTTTCTCTGCGAGTGAGCACCAGGACTAGTTCCTTCATTATTTTGCAAAAACATGCCAAGAAACATGAAAAGTTGAAAAATGCAAAAGAGAAACCAGCAGCACTAACACATATTTTTCTTTAAAGAAGACCAAATTCAAGGAAATTAAGTGAGACGCTAAGCTGCTAGACTTCAGTGCAAAGGCAGGGAGTGGAAGAGTTCAGGTTGTGGAGCATCACCATCTCATTGCTCTTTCAGAGTCAGTTTTGGGCACACCTGGGTATCTGCAGGAGTTTAATGTCAGCAGAAGGAACTCTCACCTTTCCTGCTTTTTCGCATTAAAACTACTAAGGTTGTGTTCCCACTGCTTTTGTATTTCACTTATTTGAATATTGAGAGATTAAGCACAGTTGAGAGCACTACTCCAGATCCAAGACACAGGGAGTATTTGGGCAAGAGTGACCTACTTCATTTGGAGTGATGGATGTTAATCCAGGAGTGGGATTCTGACCCGCTTTCCTGCTGGAGCAACACAGGCACAATTTGCTGTGTATGTGTTCAGGTTGGCTTTGTAGACTGAAATAAATTGAAAGTATTTAGCAGCCATTAAGTCACAAATATTCCATACTCCTATTAATAAAAATAACTGCCTACAGAGTTCTCCATTTTCAAAGCTCTTTACTATTATTATCATTAATATTAAATATTTATATTACCATACAGCCTACAGGGAATAGTCTGGATCAACTCCCTATAGCACTACGCTCTCCACAAGTGCACAAGATGTAAATATTAGCTCATATACATATTTACCAGTCACATTACTTCCCCACTCGGCTTCCTGACCACCCTTGTTCCTTCTCCCCAGCCAACAAACACTGTAAGAAACACCCAACCAGAGAGGGTTAAGCACTGCAACCCTCCAGCCACGCCACCAGCCGCTGTTGTGCCGCCCACCTCCTCTCATTCTCTCCGGCACCCGCTCAGCGGCACCCCGAATCTCACTGCTTTCCAGTCACGCCTCTGCCATTACAGTCTGCCGCACTCCTGCAACACCCCACCCTCCGCGTCTTGCTGGGGGCTCTGCAACCATATGCCGCAATTGATTTATTAGTCCAAATTTCCCAAGGGAGCACAGCGTACCCATCTGATGCCCCTGCATTTGAGCCTCTGAGTCACAGGTAGCAGAGCAACGTGTGAAAAAAAAATCATCACATATTCTGTTGGCAAAGTGCTTCCCGTGGTGCATGCAGCGTAAGTTGCTCGCGTGCACCACTTATCCCACTATGTCTATAGAATAAATTACGCTCCAGAAATTTGCTCTCAATGGCCTCTTTCAGATAGTAGCAATAAGTAAGATAAAACCTGCCACTTTATGTCAAGTTACACTCGTCGAGTACAGATTCAGTAATAGTAATACTTATCTTTTATGTAGCACTTTACATTTTCCAGTTGCTGCACAGAGATTAATTAATCAGCTAGACATATATAAGCCAGGCCTGAAGCACATATTGGAGGACTGAGAGGTGCCTGCACTGCTGTGAAAGCACAAAGGTGGCCGCCTGACCCGCACAGGCGCAGGTACGTTTAGTTGGAGTGAGACACCGACATGAGCCCTGCGATCTGCTCGGATTTAAGTGGAACCATGGGGGCTCCGAGACTTTGCTTGTCTCCTCTCCACCTGCTGAAAAAAATAAAGGTAAGCAAATACCAACCATTCTGCCACACATCCTGCAAACCCTCTTTTGCAATTAGAGCAGTTACTGTCTCCGAGGCTGGGAAATGTGAAACAAAGACGGATGGCTTTGCATCCTGCTTTTCATTAGTGCTCACTCTCTGTGGCATCCCATTGAGAGCTCCCTTCGCCATGGCTTAAAAGTCCTCCCGCCCGCACCCTGTCGTGGTTTAGCCCCAGCCGGCAACTAAGCACCGGCACTAAACTGGCAACCACGCAGCCGCTCGCTCACTCCCCCCACCCCTGTGGGATGGGGGAGAGAATCGGGAGAGCAAAAGCAAGAGAACTCGTAGGTTGAGATAAGAACAGTTTACTAATTAGAATAAAAAAACCAATAATAGTAATGATAATAACAATGATTAGGATAATATAATATAATAAAAAGGAAAACAATGAGGGAGAGAAATGAAACCCGAAAGGAAGGAAAAAAAAACCAACCCCAAAACCCCACAAGTGATATGACCGCTCACCACCCGCTAACCGATGCTGCCAGTTCCCGAGCCGCGATTGCACACACTCCCCCCCAGTCCCTGCCAACTCCCCCCAGTTAATATACTGGGCATGATGTCATATGATATGGAATATCCCTTTGGCCAGTTTGAATCAGCTCTCTTGGCTGTGCCCCCTCCCTTCCCGGCTTCTTGTGCACCCGGCAGAGCATGAGAGGTTGGAAAAGTCCTTGACTAGTTCAGCACTACCCAGCAACAACCAAAACATCAGCGTGTTATCAGTATTATTCTCACACTAAGTCCAAAACACAGCACTACACCAGCTACAGTGAAGAAAAGTAACTCTATCCCAGCTGAAACCATAACACCCTCCCAACCCTTGCTGGGCTTGTTCTGAAACCTCTCAGTGTGGTGGAGAGGAAGGCAATGTGGGACAAGGCCCCTGCTGCACAGCCACGCTATCAACTGACAGCGCTCATCCAACCTGGCTGACCGGCTGGTGTTACTGCTGCTGGTGGAGGGCTTCAGACATACTTTCTGAATTAAGCCAAGCCAGGATAATTGGGAGTTGGAACCAACTCAAACATGAGCCAGCAGACGAGGGATCATGTTGTTCACTGAATTGCTCGTTGACAGTGAAGGAAAGCGTTTGTGGTGGAGTGCTGCTGCCTTCCAGACGGGAGCGCTGGCCAGCGGAGCAGCTCGCAGTTTTGTGAGCACATCAATTTTCATCTCAAATGGGTTTTGTGCAGCTCTTCTTGCCCCAGACTATGCCTGAGGCAGCGCAAAGGCAGCCTGGTGACTTGCACTAAGGATGTGCCCAGCACTACATCTTAGCTTGTCATAAACTAAAAAAAAAAACAAGACAACCAACCCCTACAAGAAACTGCTGACATTTTTAATACTTAGGGACCTTCTTTTTTGACATCCACCTTCCTGATATCTTCAGAAAACTTAGGAAGGCATTAATATGCACATGTGGGATTACTCCTACCCTTATGTCTGTCATATACTTGCTATGTGTAAGATGTTCAGATGAGCTAAAACTGAAGCCTTGAAAGTGTCAGTTGAATTAAGAGTCAAAATAATTTTAAAATTAATAAATGTGGGGCTCCTTTTGTTTGTCTTTTAGTTTCTGAGTCCGTAAGTCATAATTTCAGGGTATTTATACTCAGCCAAAAGGACTAGCAGTCCAGTTGTTATTTGAAGTGAAAGATGACATTATCCCATAATCAAAAGACTCCAGCAACTGAGGTTTTTTTTTAAAGTCTCAATTAGCCATCGATTCATAAAAAGAGCTGGCAACACTGCTATGAGATGTTAAATTTCCCTTGTTTTTACACTGTGCATGTTTACATTTGTATTCACGTAAACTTTCTTGCATTTAATTACAGAGGCGCTTCTGTCATCCACAAGTGCTTTCCCATTTTGCATTTACTCTGCTCAGAGTAACAGAAGCTACGGAGCTGCCCCACATTCTTAGTGGTGCCCAGTGATACTCCACATGGAAATCAGTGATTTCGCACTGAAGCCAATATTTAGGCACTTTAAACTGTGCTGTAAGGAGACTTTCTGGTGCTCCAGGTGCCTTGGGGCGCCTTCTTATCTCAATCTCCTTAGGCTGCCACTGCAAACACATATCTATCTCCCGCTTTGCTGGGGCTCAGACACACCAGCCATGCAAGTCAGAGATCTGAGTCACGGAGCTGGCAAATGGCTTTTGTCTTGGTGTTTCTGAATTCTCATTTTTGGAGCAAGGAGATGAGTGTGTGCTGCTGCAACATTAAAAATAAAAAGTTAAGTGCCCAAAAGCCTCCAAAAGAAAAATTCTAGATTGCAAACATAATGCCTTGCTGTGCATGGTTGAGCCCCAGCCAGCAACCAAGCACCACCCAGCCGCTCACTCGCTCCCCCCAGGTGGGATGGAGGAGAGAATCAGAAGAGTAGAAGTGAGGAAACTCCTGGCTTGAGATAAAGACAGTTTAATTGGTAAAGCAAAAACCAGGCGCACAAGCAAAGCAAAGCAAGGAATTCACTCCTTCCCATGGGTAGGCAGGTGTTCAGCCATCTCCAGGAAAGCAGGGCTCCATCATGCGTAACAGTTACTGGGAAGACGAACACCATCACTCTGAACGTCCCCCCTTCCTTCTTCTTCCCCCAGCTTTATATGGTATGGGATATCCCTCTGGTCAGTCGGGGTCAGCTGTCCCAGCTGTGTCCCCTCCCAGTTTCCCATGTACCCGGCGGAACACGGGGAGCTGAAAAAGTCTTTGACTAGTGTAAGCGCTACTGAGCAACAACTAAAACATCTCCACATTATCAACACTGTTTTCAGCACAAATCCAAAACATTGCCCCATACTAGCTGCTACGAAGAAAATTAACTCTATCCCAGCCGAAACCAGGACAGCCTCCGGTCTCCCCTTGTGTTTGCTTAACCCTTGCAAGGTGTGATTTAATGCTGAGACCCGGAGCTGCCTGCACTTCCTGGGGAGGGAATCGCTGGGGACCGCATCCCAGCTCAGCCCCTGTGGCTCTCAGAAGGGCACCTGGGCATTGCTGTGCTTTGTGAAGGTTAGTGGTTCTTGAAACCCCAGGAGGTTATGCACCAGTGCAAGTCCCCCGTGCTCAACCTGCATATGCTGGCTGACCCTTAGCTCCTGACATCTTGGAGGAGGCACAAAAGGCCAGATCCAGGACTCTCTGCATTCACAGGTGTAGGTCTAAAGCATTGTCAAAACTATCAGATAGCCAGTTTTAGTTTTTCACCATGTAACCAATTACTGTTGTATCTGGGCATTCAGAAGAGAAGCAATCATTTTTTCTGAGCTTGCTTTAATCACGACTGTTGTTGTGGATGGAGGATTAAAGTGTGCGTGCAGGCCTGTGACGTGACATTTTTCCAGAGTCAGAGCTCCAAATCAAAACCCCTTAGGTTATATTCAGAAAGTACCATGTTGTGACTGTTGTTTCATGTATGAAAAAAATAAACCACTAAAACCAGAGGGTCACTTTTAAAAATATCACCATATTTCAACTATGTCTAGCAGAAACAAATGTTTCTTCCCTCTTTTTCCCCCCATGATGAATGCCCCCCCAAGACTGTCAGGTTTTGTAAAGTCCTTATTATCACACTTCACTACATATCAGGATGAATGAAGAGAGCTGTGCAAACACTGCAGATACCTTTTCTTTATTACAGCTGCAGCCACTCCCCAGAGACATTATTAATGTCCACAGCTCTCGTAGAGAGGCGGCGTATGCTGGCATCTGATTGCTATTCAGATCAGCAGCCTCCTTCCGTCTGTCTGTGAACCAGCACATTAGTAGGTACATAAAGGGCTCTCGCTGTGGGCTGAACAAGTTCCTAGGGCCTCCGTCATGAAAAGATAATGGCAGCGTGATTGCCAAAATTTTGTGGAAATTGTACTAAGCCAAAGCAAAACAAAACCCAAGGTAGGGGATGCATTTTTCCTTGGCAATTTATTATTTATCACTGCTCTGCAAACCCCTTTGTTCTTGCATATGGCAGTTACTCTCCATTTATAGCTCACTTGGGTGTATAATTCAAAAAGAAGATATATGATGTTTTTTAAGAATGTAGGGGTAAGTCTCATTCCCTGGACCAGGCCCAAGCTTGACAAGGGGTAGCTACATGAGAAATTAAGGTTAAAAAAACCAACCCACAAAGTCTATGGCCACTGCTGCCTTGGGGTTTCTGTGGGGAGAAACCTGATGCGTGGAGTCAACAGCCAGAAGTATTTTATGGATCAGAGAAGGCTCCTGTCCTGCCAAAAGCAGAGCTGCCCACCAGCAGTTTTGAATTACACATTGGATTGTGGCAGGAGCAATTAAGCAGCCACAAAAGGCAGCACCCGTGACAGGACCTGGGTGTGAGCTGTGGGCCTGCCTTGCCTGTGGCCACAGAGCCCTGTGCGCTGGAGGATGAGCACCCACCGCTCCAGCTTCATGCCATCTGCTTGAATCCATGATAAATGAATCTGTGATAAATCAGACCCCATAATATCCTACTCCCAAGCCTTCCCTACTTCTTTGGTGTGAAGGAAGCAGCATACCCGCAAGTGTCCTTTCAGCCTGGAAAACTAGTAAATACCTATCGTCTTACAGTACACCTATATCCTTGGCACAGATATGTATGGGAGAAGACAGCAAAAAGATATTTAGCAATGAAGACCTAAGCAAGGAGATTTCATTAAGGCAGTGTTCACACAGAGGATCAGGAAGAGACAGCTGCTTGAGAAAACATAAGAAGAATGTAAATGCACTGCTATCTTGTTCCCAGTCCCATCACAGGTAGCCACGGGGTCTCTCACAAGAGCAAACATCCAAGAAAAGCTACTTCATGTAAGCATTTCAAGACAAAAGAAGTACATGACTATGTACATGAATCCCACAGGCACTCAGGAGGCGCTCTTGGAAACACAAAAAGTGACCAAAATTGTCAGCTAGTGACAGAGCCCATAGGGAGCAACCCAAAAAATTGGTTTTTCAGGGAAGTCTATGTATATACGTGAGACATGCAGTACTGCGATACATGTGAGCGTGCAGCTGTGGTCCTCTCAGGATGCAGAAGCCCATAGCCATACCTCTGCAAGAATGCATTTCAAAAATAAAACCAGGAACTGAAACTGGAGCAGACAGGAGGAAACGTTCCACCCTCTCTATTGACTGATGCCATGTGTTCATCGATAAATATTTCTTTATAACAGGCCCTCAGTCTGCACATAGATCAAGAATGAGAAAAACTGTAGTATCTTCTCTCTTCTAGACCTCCCGTGATAAGTACTAACCATGAATATCAGCCTGGACCTGCTTTGTCTCATTAATGTACACAGGAGTGTAAAAAGCTCCATAGCTTAACACAAGCACTGCCTTTCCCCTCGCTGCCTACTTCCACAGCCCGGAAAGCATTGCCAGCTGCAGCGCTGGTGGAGGTTACCTGATATGCTGTCAAGGCACCTGCGTTGTGAACTTGTCACTGCCGGGGGCTGCCACCTCCTGCCCGTGGCCTCTGAGTACCGTGCAGCCATGGACTTCCCCCCTCACTTGCTTTCCTCCCAAAGGAGGATGGGGAGGCATACTGCTGTGCAGATTTCCTACTAGCCATCCTAGATGTTATGTGGCAAGAGGCACCATTTCCTCCCATTAAAATAAAGCTGAAGGTTGCAATGAGCTGTGGCAATGACCTGATTCTCTGTAACGTTGCAGGCTGTAAGGGCAGAGATGTAGACAGCAGCTGCTTCAGAGGAGGGACTCCAGACTCATGTAGAAGATCTAAGATAGATATCTGCTTTTCAGTGAAGGCAGATTTTTTTTCCATGAATCAAAGTCCTGCCCATTCTGCACCAGTATTAAACTGCCTCTTCTCCCCCTCAGTGTATGGAAATATGCTCCCCATGGGAATCCTATGAAGACTTTCAGGAAATCTGAAAAACCTGTTTTGTCTGCCTCATGACAAAGACACATTGCCTCCGGATGCTACCAAGGAGTGGCTAGAAGAATTGGACAGAGAATATTTTCATTTGCATATCCACATCATGAAATCACATTACATTTGCTTTTAAGGGCCTTGTGAATCTTCTTCCCTTCTGGTAAGCAGCACAGATGTACAAAAGTGACCTCATACCTGAAGATGACAGGTTTTGACAGAATTCTTCTTGCTCTAAGTAAAGAGCTACACGCATTTCCAAACAGCAATAAGCAACACACAAATTGAGGTGTTATTTGTTCATAATATAAATTGCAAAAATCGCTGAGCTCTCTTGGAAAATTATTTTGCTCAGAAAACAATGTATTTTCATGGAAAAGTTTTATTTGTTAGGCACTTCAGTACAATTACTTGACCATGTACAGTGTGGCTGAGCTGCACTGAAAATTGATACTTTCCATAATGGTGTCTCATTACTGGTGATTCATTGGAGAGGTGCTGCCGTGATAATTAGTGTTTTATGGGCAAACGGGCCACACATTCTTTAAGTAGTCCACTTGCCTAACAATGATTTATTTAAGTGGTTGGTTTCTGATAGTGATGTAAATAAATACATGCTAATGGAACATAGCGACAGTGCTTCTGTGGACAGGTTTCTGTGTCTTACCATAAAGCAGCTGAAGAACTAAATCTGCATATACAAATCCATAATGGTTAGGGGCTTTTATGTGTTTTTGCAGGAGCAGTTTTGACTGAATGCACAAAAAGATGCAAATTTCTCATCTCCTTCAATTTTTACCTCCCAGGCTGGCTTCAAAGCTTACTTTTTAACTTGGATATTTGGAGAGGTTGATGTTGGATGAACAAGCACTATGATGCATCTGTTGACGGCCCACTGCTGTTTCAGAGGCTGGCTTCCCCCTCCCACTCCATTAACACACTTTGTCTGTGAAGTGTGTGAGATGCTTTGAGCAATGCCCTACCAAACCAATTCTGCAGGGTCAATAAAAGCAGGGATTTTAACACTGGCTGTAGCGGGTGATGGGGCAAAGCATGTGACACATCCTGTCCTGGCTGCTTCTGCTCCAGTGGCTAAGGTCACCAAGCCCAAGTACTCGTCACCACTGCTTTGCTGGAAGTTACTGCCCCCCAAATTTACCAGCTGAGCTACCCATGTGAAAATGAGCCAGAAATGGTAGGTCTCTGCTAAGTCAGCTTTTGAGGCTGACAGGATTTAGGAAGTGTGCACAGGAGCAGAAAGCTGGCAAGTCCCAGTGCAGCAGAAGCTGGGCATCTTCTTTGGGCAGAACTGCTGCAGGCAGGAAAAAATAAAAATAAATTTTTTTTTAAATCAGCTGAACCAGCAGCTTGGCAGGTTTTACTTTGCAGTCCTGGGAGCCCCGCCTTGGATCCATGCAAGCCCTGCCTGAGGGCTCCTGGGACAGGGTGCAGTGAGTGAGGCTGGCACAGCTCTTCCACTCTGTCATCCTCTGATCACCGTGAGACAGCCAAAATAAGGGCTTGCAAGCAGTCCTCATTCAATCAGCTCCAGAAAAAATGCAAATAAGCTTAACAACAACAACAAAAAACTCAGAATTTTTCTGGTGCAATTATGGTGCCTGTAAAAACAAACTTCAGCTTCAGTCTCACAGTTTATATTGCTTCTGGAAACTCCTGAGACATGCATAATCTTACTGAGCAAAATCCTAGCCCCACATAAGTAATTAGCAAAACTCCTACCCATTTCTATGAGCAGAATTTTGTGCGCCATGAGCAGTTTTTGTTTAAATCCAGAATTCGAGCCTGAATGTATAAAATTAAGATAGATTATTATAGCTGTAGTAAAAATATATACAAGTGCATTCATATATTTAGAAAAAGGAAATAAAGAAAGGGTATTTGCTAATAGAATACGTAACAGTTTACATCTGCTAGTATAGTTGCAGGGAATTAGACCAGATGTTGAAAGTCTGTCATCTTTTATTTTGAAAGATATTCTTTCAGTGTCTATAATCTGGTGTGTCAATTAAAATATGTTCAAGAGTAAATTTCTTCCTCAGCAGTATAAACTTACTGTGACAGGGTGGCTGAGTCATGCTTGTCTGAATCGCTTCAGATTTTCTACGTTCCTTCAGCCAGACTTAATTCCCTGCAGACATGAAGAGGACCAGTTCCTTGGTCATGCCAGCCAGGAGGGCACAATACGGCTGTCAAAGGCTGGCAGGCAGAGTGGCATGTCCTTCCCCTTAGTTTGTCACAAACCTGTGTTCTCCCCAGGGACAGAAAGCCGTTTCTTCCTGAGGTGAGAAAGGTAGCAGGCTCTTTTCATTGCTACCACTGAAAGCCTAAGATGTTTGGTGAATGTGCCCTCTGACTAGATGGAGGAACAGGGAGCAAGGCAAGAGACTGCCTGTTTTAAGATAGGTTACATGTTAAGGCCCCCCACCTCAGCTCATTGCAAGATACCTACATATCTTTAAGGCTTTCAAACTGCGGGACTCCACACAGCCCATGACTCATTGGTTTCTCCTTCCCAGTGTTAATTCTTTGAACACTCAATACTTTAACTGGCACTTTCTTGTAAAAAACCACCTTGTTGTAATTGTGCTGTTTAGTAACATACAGATAAATCTTGCAGAAATTTGGAGAGAGGTGCCAGCCCAAACACAGATTATTGTCGCACAGACCTCATGGTGGAAGCACTCGTGTGCAGACATGCAAGGCAGGCAGCACAGCAAGGTCCCTACTTGGTCCTAGCCACCTCCCAGGTGCCAAGTACAACTTTATGTCTTTCAGTAGCGTTTTCAATTATTTTTCTCAACATTTAGCAGGGGGAGCAAGAGGCATGTAAGAGCTCAATCTGGAAGAAGGGTGACTTCCCTGACCACCAGTTTCAGCAAAACTGTGGATCTCTTTAAACCTGTGCACAGGTGCCAGCAGCTGCTGGGTCACTCCAGCAGAGCTGGCTGCCCTCCTTGCAGGGTCACCTACTATTTCCCTGACCCATTTTGGGGTCTGCTGCATGCGGGCTGCTCCCCAGAGATGCCTGTCTCAGCTTTTCTTCAGCCACTGGTAACAAGGCCTGACAACCTCTCCCAACAGCCCCTGTCACAGTGAGGGAGGGATTGTGTTGTGTCTAACCTACACCACCATCACTGAAACATTGGTCCAGTTGTCTCCTCTGTGAGAGGCATGAAGGGCAGCTTAGCTGTCTCTCCTAAGGCTAAACTGCACCCATTTCTTTCAGACTTGGCTAACGGGTTGTGTTTTCTTGGCTCTGCCTTTTCCAGTGGTCTCTTCTAAGTTGTCTCCAGGTGGGTCTCACCTTTCTTCAAGTGCAGTACCCCAAACCTGACATAGCCTTCCAGCTGAGACCATGCCGGTGCTGAATAAAACTAAAACATCACTTTACATGTTCTTATGTACATGTAGGAACATGCGGTTTATCTCTTTCATTACTGCATGACACAGTAGACTCACATTCAGCCTCTGATCCACCACAGTTTCTAGATTTGTTTGATTTACAGATTTATTTATTTGCAGAGCTGGTCCCTCAATTTAACATTTCCCTGTTAAATTGCATCTTTTTTCTTTTTTCTTTTTTTTGGGGGGCCATATCTCAAATATATGAAATTATTTGAAGCCTGCCACCAGCACCGCAGAGGATGCTCATCCCTTGCTGCTGTCTGTAAATGTGACAGGCTCATTCTCAAGTCCACCATCAGCACCGTTGGCTTCACTGCCAAAGACACTGAGCAATCACAGGGCCATAGCAGCCTCCTGCCGAGCCCTTCTTGGTCAAAACTTCCATTTTGATAATGAGCTAATCACCAGTACCCTCTGAGTAATGTTTTCCAGCCCATTTTGTGCCCACCATGCAGTAGATATGTCTAGACCACACACTTGCTGTGCTTGCCTGTGAGCGCTCTGTGGGAGACATCGTGACCAGACATGCATTTGCTTCTGTCAGCGAGATCTGTCACCCTGTCACATAAGGAAATAAGACCGTTTTGACAAATCCATGTTGGCAGCTACTCCTTCCCTGCTCCCTTCCAGGTGTCTGATTATTTGCTTCAGTATTTTTTGCAGGAACTGGGGTTGTGCTGGTGGGTGTACGCTTTCCCATAGGCTCCTGCCCCCTGCCCTCAATGCACCCTCCTGCACCCTACCTCTCCTTTTACAGTCCTCCACAAGATATGGCAAGAGCCCAGCATTTGCAAATTCTTTCAGAAAATCCCCAATGGCTCTGAAATTTCAGCCCCTGTCATCGTCCCGTCCCCCCCCCAGTTCTTTTGAGCATCTTAAGATTTAGATCATGAGGTCTAGACAAATTTGAAAGCACCATATTTATTTAGAAAGTATGTATTAACCTGGTGCTTTGAACTTGGTTGGAGGGCTTGTTTGTTTTCAGTGTTATATTAGTTACATAAATCTCTTTTTATGTTCCTGCATGAAAACTTTGCTGTCTACTAAGACTGTATACAAAGACTGAGTCACTTCCTTTGAGGCATGCTATGTTAAAACATGGGATGAGTGTCTGAGATCTCCATTTTGTTGTGAAGAGCTAAAATAAAGAAATCTTCCAAGAGCAGCTGGCAGAAAATATTTGTAATGAGAGCTGCCAATTACTAGAGGAAAGTGGCTTATTTATACAGGGGCACCACTGAGACAGACTGAAGAGACAGACTGCGTTGGATTTAGAAAATTAAAATCACCTGAGTGGACAAGGCTGTAAAAGCTATATAATATAAAAAATGAATCTTGTAACCCAGCAGCACCTGCATCTGGCAATCTCATTCATGCCTTCTGTAGGAGATAAACCTTCTTGCTCTATCAAATAAACCCCCTAATTACATTGCTTAAGTAGGATATTAAGTGGCATCATATTAAGCCATTACATGACCCTTGTCATCATCAGCCCTGCCAGGCAGTGAGGAGAGCTGTTGCTCCCTGCTGATTTCACTGGGTATCTATTTAAACATACTGTGGTAATGAGAAACATCTAAATAAAGCCCTGCCCAGGATTACAAGGGCTGAATGGAAGAAACCTTTCTTACTGGTGGCTACAATGCCCTTACTTGCTGTTGTTGTGTGCGCGCAAGCATCCTTGCCAACGTCCCTCGTTTGATATGATCCAAAGCTCTATGGGGTAAGAAAGCAAAGAGTCTCAAAGGCAGCATCGTTTTCCTCCTCCGACTGATAGAGCCTCTGCCACTGGCAAAGAGAAGCTTTCCACAGGGCTTGAAAGACAAATCTGCCAATTCCCCCTGCTTTACTCCTTTATGCCTTTCTCTGAAGGGAAACCTGCAGGTTTCAGATGCCAGCTTCATTCTAGGCATCCTTCCTAATTACCTGAACCGCCATCATTAAATGCAGCACATTTATTGATCACTATCATGAACGTTGCCTTTCTAATATTCAGCGACTGTGAATCAAACTGTGTCACAGATGTGGATTTCAATGACAAGGTATATCTGAGTGCACCCCACAGATTTCCCTTCCTTATAGTAACTATAGCTGAATCAGAAAAAAAATATCACTCAAGTTCCTGTCCTTTAGATATTATCTAAGGTAACATGATTGGCTCAGGAGCATTACTGAGCACCTAGTCCTGGGAAAAATTTCAGCTTCAGGTGGGAGAAACCCCTTGCTGACCATGAAAGGTGTTTGGGAACAGGCTTCCAGACTGGATTGCCTTCCAGATTTAGGAAACAGATGGCCTAGAAAGGTTTACGTTCATTTTTCAAAGCACCAGTTTTAGCATTTTTCTTTCACTTAATTGTGTTTCAGCAGAACATTTCTTCATTTTCCCCAGGAAAACCATCACAAAAGGATTTCCAGCTCTGTGCTGTGCTGCCATCCCTGCTCTTCTCTCACTCAAGATTTCCCCCTCTGATGCTTAGGTTCAGATGCTGCTGTGCTTTCCAGCAACTGTAAAAATTGTTCACGAGCAAGCTCACAAGTGGTACTTCATGCCACTGTCAAGTAATTATAGTGGTGGACACAGTTTGTAATAACGCTTTTTTCACAGGGAAAAGTCACAGATATCAATGATCTTTGTCAAAAGGGAGGTTTAAAGATTTTCAGATACAAAAGGAGAAATAGTTGTCCACTTCAATAACAAAAGCAGCCTTTTGTTTTATAGCCAAGGGCCAAAGCATAATGGGTTGAGACATGCCAGAATTACAAATGATTTTGCCTGAACTGTTTGAGACAGTCACATGAAAAGGGCTTGTCTGAGAGATATTTTGGTCTTAATGCATTGCCTGTTAACAGTCTATTCCCTTGTTCCCCTCTTTCATGACTGGGTTGTGTTCTAGGTTGGGAGGATTCAGTTCTAGCCATGAGATGGTCCAAACCATATGAAGTACTACAAAATTTGGCCAATATTTTACCCTGTGAGCAAGAAGAGTCATGCCCCACTAAAACTTCTCAGTGCCTGGCCCTGTAATTTATCCACGTAACTACCTAAAGAGGTGCACAATTGCACACTCCCAGCCAGCCTGGCAGGGGGGATGTGAACGTTAGGTTAACTGGTAATCCTCAGGCCTTTTTAGACCAGAATAGCTATTCCAAAACAAACATGCTGCAATAGCTGCTCTGGAATAGCTCACCAGGTGGCTTTGCTTTCCTGAGAAAGATTATTTCTCCTGAATAATCACAGCCCTCTGGAAATACAGTGGCTTTTCTTCAAATAGCATGCCCTAGTGGGAACTACTCCCAAGCAGCTACTGGGAGATGATGTATTCTGCAGCAGTTATTATAGCCAATTTGCTCAGGTAGAGAAGGTCAGTAGAGGTGTTGACTAGAAATGCTCTTGGGCCAACTTACCTGGAGGTTAAGGAGCAATTTTATTTGGTATGGAGTGGAAGATTTTACCTAAGCACTTTCCATAGGCACACAATTGATGCTGAAAAAAAAGAGCAAAGTCTATTTTTGTCTCTTGTCATCTGCACCTCAATCATGGTATAGAATTACTCTGGTCCAGCGATTGCCTGCACAGAGAAGGGCCCATATTCATTCCACCTCCAGGGTTTCCATTAACACAGCAGTTACACTGTCATTTGGGCAGAAAGCCCAAGTCAAAGCACTGCTTCATTTGATCTGCATCTGTCCTAAAGTAATATCCCTCTGCTCTTTCCATCCTGTTTCCCTCTGAGGCAGCGGACTGCTGTTTTTGTGAGGAATGACTGCCTCCATTTGACAGCAGAATACTCGGAAGCGATCACGCTAAGCAGGCAGTGCTGCTGCTATGCATCACCTTCTGCAGCTTATTACGATGACCTCTCTACCTTCCTTTTCCATTTCATATGAAGACCTAGAAAGGTAAGGCACCCTTGTGTGCATGGTAATCATTCAAACATGCTGCTTTTCGGCGATTCTTTCAAGGTAACAGAAAGCTATTTTTTTGAAAGAGGAGAATGCTCAAATAACACAGATCCCACTCTCCCCTTGTGTTTGGAATGGTGGAATTTACAGGCAGCCCCTATATTTCTGGGTGATCGAAAATTTGGCATTCCGGAGGTCCCAGTTCAAAATTAGCCCTTTTTCACCACCAAATTTTATTGTCAGGATATCAGGTTACTATTTCATATAACCTCTCCCTAAGGGAATTTATGGATCTGATATTCTAATGGCTGTTTTTACTTCTAGTAGCAATTTCACACATTTCCCCCAGTCCACATGTCTTCTAAGTTAAGAAAAGGGCCCAGCTAAGACAAGGAACCTGTAACACACTGAGGTTGCCATCCTCTGTCAACCTCAGAAACACAAAATTTCAATGCTTCTTTATTTATATATTTTGCTGTAGTACCCTGAGAAACCATGAACAGAACCGTGAGCACATCCTTGTAAATCCTTCTAATTAAAACTTCTTGATTTGCGAAGGTCATTCTTTGACAAGGAAACCGTACGATAGTCTCAACATCTTTATGATCTAAGATTCCTATGATGAATTTAGGAATGAAAAACTGTTATCTCAGAAGATTAATTTTGTAAGACAGATGAGGGATATATTATGTGGGGAATATTTATTCTAAACGACCTTAGGTTTTCTCTAAGGGAAAAATGTTGCCCAGCTCTCAAGTCCTAAAATTAGTTCTGTTTACCTATTGCTAATGATAACAGTGACCTCTTGTGGAAATTTCTAAAATCTTTTCTAACTCAAGTTATTTTAACCTGGTGGTAGTTTTGAAACTGTTTTTGGCATTTCTAATGTATTTGTTACTCTTCATAAAAGAACAACCAATTTAAGGTTGCCCCTCCTCTCTTGGCCAAGTTTATGACTAGGCCCCTAATTTCACAGTACCAGATCTTGAAGTTAGAAAGGAAAATACTACACATATGTTGTTATTTTAGAGGAAGAATTGTTGTTTTAAAAAAGAAACGGACGGGCCTTAGGTTTACTAATTAAGCGTCCTACTGTATCCAGAAGTCACAACAGATTTTAGTATTTCTAATTAAAACCGTTACATCTGTTTGAGCAAAAGCAGCTTGTTTGTGCTTCCTTAATTAAAAATGCCACGAACCATGAAGTTGGTTTCTAATAAGTCAGTAATAACCACACCATGGCTAACAAATTTGTCTTTTGACTTCAAAGCCTTTTCAGACTGGTCATTACTTCAGACACAAACGTTATCTTCGGACTGGTGTCACAGGATGTTTTGTGCCATACCTCCTCTTTCAGTTTCCATCTAGATGTCGTGCCATTTTAGACTTGGGTTTAGCCCTCCTGCCACGGCTTCTCAAAGTCATAGACGGACATCTAGTCTGCAGTTAGCTAAGAGCCTGAGGTTTGCACCAGAGCAGCTGAGTCTCATCTACACTCTGCTAAAGGGGCTGGTAGCTTTTGCAGAAAGACAGGACTAACAAACGCAGGGCACCAACATCTAATTGTCACTGGAAGATTTGCCAGACCTCTGTTGTCAAGATCTGTCGACCTTGAAAAAGGTATGCCAACTGGTAGGAAAAGATTTTTTTTAACCTCTCAAAAAAAAAAATTAATAGAAGAAAAAGAAACTAGTGGCTAAGGATGGTGGAGAGAGAGTCTAGGTAAGGTTGTAATTTTCAATAAGGTCGTTGATGTTCACCAGAGGTTAAATGTGATAAGGAGACTTAAAACACAGAAAAAAAGGTCATGGATCTTTATTCACTTAACTACAGAGATATCAAATTACCTTACTCCTAAAGGACTGAATGCACACTACTTTTTTTTTATGGTGGATAGGATTTTTAAAATGTATCTACCCAGTTAGGAATGTTACTTTCTGAAAACATTGTGATGCCAATATTTAAGAAGAAAGAGAACTATTTAGGTACTTACAAGCTTATCAAGCTGACCTTAACAGTGTGCAAGACTTTAGAGAAATTCTGAAATCAAAATATAACTAAAGACCTGGATTTAAATGAAAAATGGGATAAAATCAACAGAGACTAACCAGAATGCTGCAGCTCCTTAGTCTAAGAAATTAAATAGTCTCATTCGGTTTTGACACAGTTCAACATGGGATCCTAGCAATAAAGCTTAAGGAGATGGTGCTGAATGGACAAATCATAAGGCTTATGGGACGCACTAATGGCAAGTTGAAAAAGAATTATGTGACTGGAGATGGGAAAAATATACCTTGTGTTTTTCTCAAGGATCAGTCTTGGGAGAAGACCTTCCTGTTTAACAAGTCCTGAGGTTTACATAAGCATGGGAGCGTTTTACAAAGCTGAAAGGCATCAGTACAGAGGAGGGCAAGGATATTGTGCCTGAAGACCCACAGGATTGAACTGAATGGAAATGAAACTCAATCATGCAAAATATATTTGGGAACTGGCAATGAAATGTTATCTGAAAGACAGGAAGTGAAACCTGGAAATGATGAAAGAAGAGGAAGAAAGAGTGAGCTTATCATGACCCACCAATGGCACTGGGGTCCATTAAGGGGAAGATTCAGTCCTGAGGGAGATATGTCCCATACAGGTGGGGAAATACTGAAATATAATACAGGGTGCACTTCTAGGCATGTATATTAAAGACACAGGACTCAAAAGAGGATCAAATGCAGAGTTGGGCTACTTTGACCATCAGGGAAGAGGAGGAAGCTGTCCTGCTCCTGCCAGCAAAAGGAGAGTTGAAGAGGGTTATGGGACCTCTGCAAAATTACAGTTGGGCTGGAGGACATGGAAGGGAAAATTTGCAAAGCATATGCCAACCGCTGAGCCTAGAAGCTTTTTGCAGTCTTTGCTTTGACCTGTCAGTGTCTGCAGTAGGTGAAGGATCAAAGTCCCATGATAATGTGAGTAGCCTGAAGGGACCGCAAGCAGAATGCCATGAAGTGAAAGAAAGAATAAATACCCCTTCCATATACATCAAGGGGTAGACATAAGCAACAATTTACATTTATGTAGAAAAGCAATCTGTTTCATGAACAGCAAATAAAAAGGAGCACACGCCTGGCTGAAATGAGCAGTCATTTGAAATGTGAACCAGTGTTTGTTAGTGGAGTTTTGGCACATGCCATCAATTTCAGTTATTAGCACTGGCTGAAAGATGCCAACACTATACAATAAACCCATAATCAGAGGGCATAAAGCAGAGGATAGGAGACACAGCAAGCATTGCAAAATCACATTGTAGTTGCTTTCTTTATCCAGGGGCTACTTATTAACACAAATAACATCCCCCCAAAAAAGAAAAAAAAATATTATGTAATCCTTTAAAAGAAAAAAAATGCAATAGTTTAGCTTCCTGACATTGTCTGTCCTCTGTAGCTTTTTTCAGGACCTTGTGAAATTTAATTGACTGGTAATGGATTTTTCCTTTCCTTTACTTATACAGTTACTTCACAGTGAAAATAGCACATATATAGAAATATATATTCAGTAAAGCAGATAGCTGATAAACAGCCTAACCACAACATACTCGTATTTGTTTTTGTACACACTGTACTGAGCACTGTGAAACTGGGACACACAGTACTTAAAGCATTATACTACACCAGGAGACCATAGTCCGTTACCATTTCACATGGGAGAGGAACGGAAAAAGAAACCCACTGTTCATTTTGCTTATTTTTCTTTTTCTGTAATTAATTCTTAACATTCAACACTTAATATAATTCCACAATTTCCACAGGTCTCAAAACCTCTCTCTCAAGTTTCAGAAACAGCAGCGTGGCAGCAGCACAGACAGGGGATCAGTATTTCACCTAGGCAATGTCACTGTCCCCACAGCTTTTGATTGAGCCCTCTTGTCATTAATCCAAGTCTCTGGCCTTCAGATGTTTAATTACCTTTCTTTAAAGTGATGCAGGCTTGTTTACAGTAATGTAATTGTCCTCCTGGACAATGTCTGAGACATGAAGTTCTTGAGAAAAGGGGCTGAGACACAGCGTCCCCATGATTCCTGGGCTAAATTGCTCCACCAGCATGCAGCCAGCGTCAGGGCACTGCACCCGCAGGCAACACTCATTTGTCAGAGCAGCATCGCGGTGTCCCGCTGCTTGGCAGAAGGGTAAAGGAAAAACTGTCCAAGCCTGGGTGAGGAGGCAGGACGGATGCAGTGGCAGGATTGCCAGGCTCCTGCCTGGGAGTCTATAAAGATAAAAGCAGTGCTGAGTCACTCACAAGTCCAGAGGCCAAATATTGCTCTGGTCACACTGTACCCCCCCTTCCCCAAAGAGAACGTGTTTGCCGAGAGAAAACAGTGGTACAACATGTAATTGCTGCTCTCATGTCTGGAACGCCTGCTGGTACTCAGGGAGTCAGTCCAGGCTTTTAAGAGGTTGCTGTGGAAGCAAAAGAGGGAAAAAACCCAGCAGAATTATAGGCAGAGAAGATAAGAAGGGTCTGTCCGACTGTAAGAGACAAGAAGGGGAGGCTTTTTCATAGGGACTGAGGCAAAAAAAAAAGTGGTGCTGCCAGCAGTTACAAGGTCCATGTTGCATTTCATTGCTCTCCTATTTAGCTTTAAAATTGCGATGCAACCTTTGCTAACAAGAAAGAGAGCAGGCACAGCGCCTTGCTGAGTGGCCTGAGCACAAGACGAAAATGCCAAAAGCCCAGACTTGCTGCTGGACTGCCTGCTACAACCAGCGCTGCGTCGGAGCGACAGCCTGGCCCTTGCTGTGTACCATAGGGATTAGTCATGCTCTGAGGGAACAAGATGACACAGCAGATTTACTACTAAAACAAGTAGTTCCCAGGGCTCTCAGACACATCCCAGCCTAGTTTTCTCATTATTTGTTTCTTCTACTTGATCGATGGTATCTAAAAATGCAGATTTTTCTTTAACAGGAACTGGAATTGAATTAAGGGCATCTCTCTTGTCTACTTGGCTACCAATTTTCATAAAAGTTACAAGAACCAAGACTTATGTATTGCTGGGAAATCTTGCTGAAATCACCAAGCGGCTTAAAATTTTGTGGTGGGAAGGATTGTTTCTCCAGCCGCAAGACCTTACAGAGTCCCACTGTCGTTGCTGGCAGCGACTCTCAGAGCCCTCTAGAAAGATGGGAGGGATTATTTCATGTTTTACATGTTCTGGATATATTTTAACCACAATAATAAGTAGCAATTGCAACATAACACAGTCTTTGGCAGCGGCTGGTCACAGTTCACTCCCAGCAGTCTGCAGCACGGGGCAGGATAATGTATTTACCTCTCAGTAGCTGTAGGGAGAGGAAGCTGGTTTCAGTCATCTGGTACTGGGTGCTTACTGGTGTGGGTGAAAGCAGAGGCACAGCCTTACATGCAGGCATGGTTTCCGATCTAAAAATCTAGCAAGAGAAATGAAGCATTAAAAGGAGCCTCGGTGTCTCTTTCCAGAAGCAACTGGGGACTGAGTTTCTCTGTTGGCTGCTGAGTGGGATGCGTGGATGCAGGCAGGTTCACAGGGCTGTTCCCAAGCTGCTTCTGGGAACTTGTGGGGGACTCCTGGCCTTGAGGAGAAAAGAGCTGCATTTTCCCAAAGTACAAATATTATACTAAAACTCCCAGAGGGACACAGAACGTACGGGCAATAACTGTCTGCACCAATGTGCCTAGGAAAAATACTTGCATCTGTACAGCCCTCAAAGACATAAAGATATTGGCAGGAACAGAATCAGTGGGACACAGTGCAGTGAGAAGGATTGCTGTAGGGCTCTTTCCCTTTTTGTGCATGCAAGAGTCAAGAGCTAAGCGGAGGTGAGAGAAGATGGGGTAACAAGTCCGCCTGGTGTTCCTGTTATACGATATATAATGAGGGGAGCTGGGTAACCAGTGGTAACCAAAATAAAGGTTTACTGTGCTAGCTGTCAGGACAGCTACACACAGCTCAGCTACACACAGCTCCGCAACCTCCTGTGTTGTTCAGGAGGGGCTGGAGCAAGCAGAGGAGTGCAGTGAGTCAGGCTGGGATGGCAGTGAGGTGGCTCAGCAAAACCACCTAAGTTCTGGCTTCTTTTCAGACTCCTCCTGCTCCCCTCCTTACCCTCCAATTCCTTTGCCTACCAGGAAAGAGAAAGAGAGACAGAAAAGGTGTAGGGAAAGAAGAGCAGGGAAACCCAGCAAGGGCCTGCTAGATTTAGAAGATTTCAGAAGGAAAGCATTTCAGTGAATCATCGAATCACAGAATCGTTTAGTTTGGAAAAGATCCTTAAGATCAAGTCCAACTGTAAACCTAACACTGCTAAGTCCACCACTAAACCATGTCCCTACACCACATCTACACATCTTTTAAATACCTCCACTCAATGGTTGAGTCAACACTCAACCGTTTCCCTGGGCAGCCTGTTCCAATGCTTGACAACCCTTTTGGTGAAGAAATTTTTTGTAATATCCAATCTAAACCTCCCCTGGCTCAACTTGAGCTCATTTCCTCTCATCCTATCACTAGTGACTTGGGAGAAGAGACCAACACCCACCTCACTACAACCTCCTTTTGGGTAGCTGTAGAAAGCGATAAGGTCTCCCCTCAGTCTCCTCTTCTCCAGACTAAACCCCAGTTCCCTCAGCCGCTCCTCATAAGACCTGCTCTCCAGACCCTTCACCAGCTTTGTTGTCCTTCTCTGGACATGCTCCAGCACCTCAATGTCCTTCTTGTAGTGAGGGGGCCAAAACTGAACACAGTATTTGAGGTGCAGCCTCCCCAGCATCGAGTACAGGTGGATGGTTATTTCCTTAGTCCTACTGGCCACACTATTCCTGATACAAGCCAGGATGCTGTTGGCCTTCTTGGCCACCTGGGCACACTG
>VZTV01024569.1:0-14365 GCA_013400875.1 Anhinga rufa | reverse complement strand
CACCCTCACAGGAAAGAAGTTTTTCCTCATATTCAAGTGGAACCTCCTGCGTTCCAACTTGTGCCCATTGCCCCTTGTCCTGTCATCGGGCACTGTTGAAAGGAGTCCAGTCCCATCCTCCTGACACACGCCCTTCAGATACTTATAAACATTGATGAGATCCCCCCATAGTCTTCTCTTCTCCAGGCTGAACAAACCCAGGTCTCTCAGCCTTTCCTCATCAGGGAGATGCTCCAGTCCCCTAATCAGCCTTGTGGCTCTCCTCTGGACTTGCTCCAGCAGCTCCCTGTCCTTCTTGAACTGGGGGGCCCACAACTGGACACAGGACTCCAAATGTGGCCTCACCAGGACAGAGTAGAGGGGCAGGATGACCTCCCCCGACCTGCTGGCCACACTCCTTTTTATGCAGGCCAGGATACCCTTGGCCTTCTTGGCCACAAGGGCACAGTGCTGGCTCAGGGTCAGCTTGCTGTCCACCAGCACTCCCAGGGCCTTCTCAGCTGATCTGGCTCTGGGCAGATCAAAGCCAGAGTGTGCAGAGAGAGACCTGGGAGCATCTCTGACTCTCCCAACTACTAGGAAACAGTCAAGTATTACCAACTTGATAGTAATGGCCTAACTGATAACACTAGCATGGTCTGCTGTCAGCTGACACTCCTAAAACTCAGAGCTGCCACCTTCCAACAGTGAATTGAAGGGGGTTGAAATGCATGGTTTTCTTCTCATTAGCGCCTGTATTTTGTGGCCACTTCCCTCACAGATAGCAGAAACATCTACTACATTCAGGTGCTGCAGGCAGATTTCTCTCTGTCATCTGTTTTGCCTTGCTAGCCGTTTGGCTTTCTAAAGCTGTGAGCAGATGAAATGGCAAAAGTGCCTGTTGAATAGAAAAAAAAATGGCTAAAAAAATGTTTCTATCACATCACGCAAACTCTGCTGCCAGCAGAAACATCTCTGGCTTATCTCTGACATTCTGGCAAAGACCATTGATCCCACCACCTTTGGAGTTGCCTGGCTGCTTGGCTCACTTGGGCTTCCATGAATCCACCACAGACCTTCTGCATGGAGATGCCTCTTTTCTCTTGATGATGATGAGTCACTTGGGGTTATATGGGTGAAGGCTGATTATGTGGAATTACAAGAGAGAGAGTGACTGAGCCTGGACTCTCTGGTCTGATAAAGCTCTATGCCAGCACTAGCAGTGTGGAGCCAAAGTGGAATAAAGTGGAAAAAAAACAGATTTTGGTCTTGGAGGAAGACTCCCTTCCCTTGTTCAGCTCCTGGTGCCTCCTGTTGGTGCCTCTTAGTTCCCATATCAGAAGAGAGAAATGGTGAGCTGTTAAGGCCACCTGCCCATGACTTCTTCCAAAAATCTACCTTCACAAGCCCACCCTCCCCCACATGAGCCCTAAACAGACCAACGCCTATTGTTTACCTTTAATCTTCAAATACAAGGGCTAGGGAGCACAAAGAGTAGCTAGTAAGATCGTAGTCCAAAACAAAAAGTAGTCCTTCACATACCCTCCAGCCAGCCTGTAGACATCTTCACCAAACAAGGCTGTGGATGCTGAAAGTTCCCATGGGTTCAAAAGGTGCCATAAAAAAATACAGAAGAGAGATCTACTAAGGGCTCTGAAACACACAGCCATCACATCTGGCTCAGAAAGTCTCTTCGGGGCTGGAGGCTGGGAGGTGAAGTATTAGTGTCGCCCTGTTTTACCTCGGGTTTTTCGGCTACTGCTGGAAACAGGGCACTGGGCCAGACAGGCCTTTATTCCAGTCCAGACTCATAGCCAAATGCTCCTTTGTGGTGCAGTGTACTTCAGACTCTTTGGTCATCATCAGCCCTGTATGCACAAGCCTGGGCTCATATCCTATCCTCATTCAATGGGAAATGTGACAAACAAACACACAAACCCCTTAGGATGCTTTTCTGTGATTTCATCCAAAATTTATCATCACTTCTCCAGTCCTCCACTTCTCCCCCTTCCTGCACACTTAGCAGGCCAAGACCTTATACTTCATTTAGGGACATCAAGACAGAGAACTGTAAAGCGTTGTGTATGTGCTTGTCTAGGAGATGCCTGCTAGGATTCCCTGTGCCAGCACTAGCGTCATATCCAAAGCCAGCCAGAGCCAAACTGCTTCCCTCATACCCCACTCCCAGCTGTGCTCACCCCCTCCCACACCTGGAGTCCCTTGTTGTGAAACTTCTCATTACCTAAAAAAAACCCATCAAGGCTATGTCTATACAAGCAAATTAAGAAGAGCTGAGGAAAGCTTCTAGCTCCTGCTAGATAATGTTACCACCCCCACCCGCCCCCTCAAATCTGCAGCCACAGCTCAGGAGTTAGCACAATGCAGGGACCATTCCCAATAGGTAGTTTGTATGAAGCTGCACATTTTGGGTGGTAAAGAGGGTTTAACACTGTGGACACACACAGCTGCTCTGTGCCAGGCAGTGCTTGTGCCAGAGAACAGTCTCGCACACAGTTTATGCATAAAGGCAGAGCCAAAAACGTCCCCGCTTTCCCTGTATTCCTTCTTCCACCTCAAAAGAATTGAGGCAAAGTGACGAAGCGTCCTTAGCTAATCCTCCCCAAGTCCTGTGCGTCCTTTTCCCTCTTGGTGTGTTGTCTTTTTTGTTTTTTTTGCAGTGGCTGTTCCTTGGTTTCTGCCCAAGCGGGTGCATGTCAGACGTGAGCCACACACTCCTGTTCCAGGACCAGCTCCAATCCCATACGTGCTTGCAAGCAAACCCACTCAGGCTCCGGGACAGATGACTCAAGCGAGAACTCAGAAATATTTAACTCCTCCATGCCAAGAGATTTTCCAGCACTAAGCACAGAATTAACAGAGTGCTGAGAGAAAGGCAAACTGCAATCAGCAACTGGCTTTCTAAAGTGGACTAGATATCTCTGCGAAAAAAAAAAGAGGTACGCCCAGTCTGTCTTACAACTGGAAGGACATCAACTCTTACCGATGTCTTGGTACACATCCTCCAAGAGGAATTACCTGTTATTACCCATAAAGATAAAATCAAGAAGCCTCTGCACTGTAAAATTAGCACGTAATGACAATATTTGAAAAGGTCCAGCCAAAGCTGACACTTATGCAGAGTTGATTGCTGCAAAGCAAACAAGAAAATTACTTGCTTAAAAGCACCATCTGGTAAGGAGGCACCTCTGCAAAATGAGGAGCCTGCGATTCAGACACACAGCTTCTGAATGCAATCCTGTAACTATCTACACTTCAAACAAAATGCTCAAATGTGCGAAGAGTGGGAGGCACATTTTTTTACAATTCCTTCATTTAGGCAAGTGTGATCAATTTGGGCTCCTCTAGCAAAAGAAAACATACCAGAAATAATAGAAATTCAGAGACTGGACAAAAGAAAACAAAAACAAAGAGGAGGAATAAAAAAATCTCTGTGCACAATTAATTTGAGGACTTTGTTGATACACTGTGGCACTGAGGTCACAATATTGCAGGATTAAAGAAAGAATGGATTGGGTTTTATGAATGCCATGACTATACTTCATTACTTGCCATATGTCACAGCCTCCCTCAAAAATCTGTATAACATAAGTTTGGAAAAGAAAAAGCTTTCGAGAGCATATAGAAGCCTCAAATTGAGCAATTTGGGAGAAATATCTTGCCAGATTCTTTTAATTTTTCCCATTCAAGCATTTCTTGTACTTTTCAAGTGTCTGATACTAGTCAGTGTTGAGAAGGGACATTAGGCCACCTGGAGCATCGTCTACTTCTTATGGAGGATTTACTCTGCCGCTGGGATTGAACATGCTTCATCCTAAACTTCATAGTTAAACCTGGTGTCAGGAGAGAGGGGGCAGAGAGTTAATTAGTATCAACAGTGATTAAAAGAGAATAAAAACTTACTCTAAAGTAACTTCATCTCTTCCAAACAGTTTTTCCACACATTCACTTAAGCTTTGGGGATGGTGCATTTTCAGCAAAACAGCAAACAAATACTTCAGTATTAGCCAATCCTCTGGAATTACTCTGCTCCCACTGCAACACATGGTGCTTGAGGTTCGGGTGGTTCTGGTGCTCCCTCACGTGTCTTCCTCCGCTCCACTTTCAGCAGAGACCAAGAAAACAAAGAACCAAGAGGAGAGGGAGGAGGCTGGGATGGAAACGCATATGGCACACATACTCAGTGACTTCTGGTTCTGGGTAAGTAACTTTTGTTTTCTTTGAATACCTCTATTTGAACCCCAGTCTCCATTGGCAATTAAGCTTTTGGTCTACATCTTTTGTGTCCTACTTCCACAGAGGACCTCACAGATTTACTTAAACAGAAGTTGATCTCAGAGTGCTCCACATGAAGAAGCACCTGTAGAGAATAGCATCATTTCCAAATGCTCCAGCAGTGTTTGCTGAAAGTACAGGCAGAGCCCCAGGCAGCTGCCTGAAGGTGTCAGGAACATAATCACCCTTTAGCAAA
This sequence comes from Anhinga rufa, assembly GCA_013400875.1. Classification (NCBI taxonomy): domain Eukaryota; kingdom Metazoa; phylum Chordata; class Aves; order Suliformes; family Anhingidae; genus Anhinga; species Anhinga rufa. The sequence goes on along the minus strand of VZTV01024569.1, from coordinate 9,897 downwards.
ACCCCTGAAGCAGCTTGGGCTCTGGTGGCAGGTACTTGAGTTGCAGAAACCAACTTTACCTTGACACATCTTGATACAGGACCTGTTCTCTGTAACACAGAACACCATTAGTGGTTTAACTGGAACTGCTGAAAAACATGTTGGGGGCAGGTTCAGATCTCCATGCAGCTTCATGGGGATAGGTCTTACTTGAACACCACAAAATATCCACAGAGAGGGAATAGGTGAGCTCCTCTGTAGCTTTGTAGCTCCTCTGTAGCCATTGCGTTTGACTAAGCACATGCCTAGTGCATTTGAGAAACAACCTTGCCGGTTTGCCTTACTATGGAGCGTCCCGTCCGGGGGGAGGAATAGCACAGGCACACATTGGTGAGCCAGCAAGCACTGTGAGGTGCCTCAGCCATCAGCAGAAAACATAAGGTATTTGCTCCATGGCAGGGCTGAGCCTAAGCTCAACGTTGGGTATCTTTCCTCTTATGATAAAGGACATCACATTACATATTCCTCCCTCCTTCTGCTTTTAGAAGTGTTTTCCTTTCCCTGTCAGATCTGCTCTGACACGACATGACATGTCGTATCAGATCTGCTCTGACATGACATGACACTGCCTGTACCTGCTCTCTGACTGCAGCTTCAGCTAAAAAAATGGCAACTGGAGCTACTGGGCAGTGAAATTTTCCAGAATGTTTGGCTCATTTCTTACCTTTTATCCCTTTTCTCCCTTGAAAAGAAAACCATTGATCAACAAGGGAAGAACAAGGGCTCGTGATGAGAAGGGGCTGGGAATGACAGGAAAGGCCGCAGCCACGATGACCAGTGGGTCTCCCATGGGCTCCATGAGCTGGACTGAGGGTGGGATGATTTTGTACCGCGGTGAACACAAATGGGTTGATGGACTGAAGGGGCTGCGTGGAGGTGTTTCCCTTTGTCTGTTGTTGTGGTTAAAGAAAACTGTGCTCTTGGGCACTTGCAGTATACCATCCTCAAACCTGCATAGACGCCAGGAGCATTGCTTGAGAAGTTTCAGCTCTGCCTCTGGAATACACTGGGTAGAGAAAAGGGGACCAGAGCTGTTTCTCTAACTTATCTAACTTGGTCTATGATGATGTTAGCTAGCCTCACCCCCAGCCCCAGCTTCTGGTCTAGCTTCTGTGTTCAAAGTCCAGGTCCTCCCAGGGCCAGGCCTCCATGTGGTTGTTGCACAAAAAGAGCCACAGGTGTTTATAAAAATAAAATGTAAGCGACATTTAAAAGTGAACACATTTCTTCCATGAATGCATGGGGTCCCAAATTTAGCAGACAAGGCTGAACCCCACAAATGGCAGAACAGAGCTATAAAAGTTGACAGCAAGTGATACTCATCTTGATTTAGAAACAACTTGTTCCTACCATGGAACGTAAATGTGATTAAAAACATGCCTGTCTTTTAGCTGCAAGTGTAGTATACACATTCTTTAAAGGAACTAAGGAAAGTGCTGGCATGGATTCACATTTCCCCCACCCCCAGATACACAGTCCCAGTTTTTTTTGTCCAGATTACTCATTTTTCTTATTCTATGGCTCAATAACCACAGTTTCCAGCAAGTGCTCGACGTTCCAAATATAAGTGCTGCTGGACAGAATTCAGTGGCATTATTTCGGGTTCCTGTTTTGATGAAGCAGAAAGTAATGCGAAGAGGACAACAGATCACTAAGGTGCTCAGGAATGGCATTACTCTAAGGCTCAGGGAAAAGGGCACAACCTGTTACGCTGCCTTTCCAGGGCTCAACATCAGCTAGCAAAGGATATGCAGGGTGAGGAAAAAAAACCCCTATTAATATTTACTAACTTCATGCAGTTATTTTGCTTCTATTGCTCTCAAAGTCTTAAGGCATGCAAGGGTCTGGATAATGAAAAGGTAGGTCAGTCATCTTTCCTCCCCTCCTTCCTTTGGTGAAAGGAGTCATGTTTAAAGAATGCTGTTTTCTAGCGTATCAAAACAGCTCAAGCATCTTTTATACACGTACTCCAGCATACACCTGCAACTTCTGGAAGAGCAGTCCTATAACTGATGTTTGTTTGTTCAAACATTCAGCAAATACAGGCACAAATGCAGCATAAGGCCAAAGTCAATCCAACACCAAAAGAAAAAAAAAATGCTATTTACAAAAAATGCCTTCAGAGTGGTTTTGCTTAGCTGGCAGTGACATGGAGCTGAGGGATGGGATGTGGTCTCTACAATCTGGCTTGGCTTGGCTTTGCCCTCCCACAACTGCATTTTGCTGCTGCTGCAGCAACCCGGCCAGTCTCCCACTGCTCCCCACACCAGTGCCTGCTGTGCCCAGCAGCTCAGCATGGAACATCACCCCCACCTTGCAGCCTGCTGAAGGCATCTTTTTTCACTGGGCTTAATCAATAAAGCATTTTGCCTCCTTAACTGTAACCATATTTTTCAGAATGTATTCCAAGGGACCAGTCAGGTCACACTTAGGGCTAAAATATACTCAATTCAAGAAGCTACGAAAAGAGCCAACTCCCTGACCCCTCTCCCATCTTTGTCACAACGCGCCCCGGGGGAGTTAAGGGTTCATCTCCCCTAGCCCATCTCTGCTGAGGGGGGTTCATCTCCCCTAGCCCATCTCTGCTGAGGGCTCCTTACCTCCCTCCCATTTTGGAGACTTCCTGCTCTCCTTAAAATCCATCCCTCCCATTCACATGCAGCGCCACAGGCTGCCCCGGGTCCCCAGCAAATGCCACCGGGCTGCATCCTCTGCAGCTTCCCCCACTTCTGCTGCACCGCGGCTAAAATCTCTGCCATGCGACTTATGCACTGCAACATCTCACCACTGATTCTGGAATGCCATTTGCTTCTTAAAAGCTCATGGGGCCCATTCTCATCCCTTGGGCTCCTGTCAGGGAAATCATCATTCCCCTTGTGACAACAGCACATCAGCAGCTTCTTTCTGTTCAGACAGTATTTACCATGGCTCTAGCTCTTAGCCCTCACAGAGCGATAAAAGCTTTCCCATAAACTCACGCTCTTATAAATTCAATCTGTTTTATTCCAAATATCACATAAATTAAATACATTTCCCATGAATATTGCAAATATACATGAAATGAACACTGCAATTTTTAAAAAAAGTTTTGGCTTTGCTTATGCAACAAGAAGTGCCAAATGTGGTTAGAACATGAACTTCTGTATTTACTAGATACAAAAAGGTGCAGATTAATAATTTATATTTATACATATGTACACACTCCATTTCATAACTAGCTTTAAAACAGTAAAAAATGGTTTCAAGTTTAATCTACATTAAACATACTCGTTTAAATCTGGTCAGAAGCCCCAGATAAGAGTTGATACAATCATTTCACAACTGCAAAATTAAGGCGCTACCAAAATACCAGTTCCACTAGTGTAAAATGTAATAGGAATAGAGAGTGTACAGCTTTCTATTTAATCAATTTAAAAGTGGACTGGAGAACGAGGAAAAAGGAGCAGTAAGAAACATGACAAGATCTACAGGTTAGAAGTACAAAGAGATCTCGATGACTATCAATTGAACATATTAAAATACAGTAGATAAAAGGCCTCAGTGGCAAACAATTAGTATGCTTCTGAAAGACAAAAAAAGGTTAAAATATATATATAATTTTGTAGCTTGAAGCTTTACAGGTGAACAACAGGTGTAGAGGTAGAGGGATTTTTTTTTTTTTTGGCCTCTTTACGATGTATAAAGAAGGGCCACATTCACCACAGTGAAAAGACTCATCATATATCCCAGCATCCTTGCTTGGACAGCAAGCAAGAAAAGTGTAATGAGCTAGAAAGGCAACGAATCCTGTCTATCTCTTCCAGGAGCTCAGCTCCAATGCTTCCACATGTACCTTGGCGACAAGTTACACCTAAGCGTAGATTGGCCGTAACGTGGACATTTCCTCTAGAGAGGAATGAGATAGCTAGCTTTTCCCATGAGGTACTACTGGATGCTGTAGAGATTATATGGCAGAGATAATTTGGTAACAATGAAATTGGTACTTTCCCTTACCAAGCAAGTACCACAGGGCAGTGGTGATTTTTTATTTTATTTGTTTATTAAAGCTTTGCTATTTGATCAGCATTCAATGTTTTGGAAGAAATGTCAGCTTTGGGCTGCTAATATGATTATTCGCATCCATACACAGACAATTCCTGTGTTGTTATCATTTATCCAAAACATCAGTCACTGAAATATTCACAAACCACTTTAAACCTTGACTAAAAAAAAATCCCTCTACAGTTCTGCTCTCTCTTCGATAACTATCATTCCATTAATTATGCAGGCCTTCATGAACACAGTAATGTCACTTTCCATGTAAAATGTGTCTTTACACGTTACAGAACAGCAGTAAACAACCTCTCTTGTTACATAGGGTTTCCTCTCAGAAGTACCTCAAAAGTAGATATCTTGAAAAATCACTTTCGCAAAGAATATTCACATTAGTTACTGAGGCAAAGCCAAGAAGACACTAACTAGCACCTTGATATTTTTTTTTCTTAAACGCACTCCTATATGAAAAACTAAGCACATGTAAGATCAGGGACCAGCAATATACAAACACCATTGGTGTCCCCTTGCAGCTAAACTAGTAATACTCAAAACTAGGCCAGACACACGAAGGAGCGAGATGAGTGACTAGAAGAAATACACAGCACGGAAAGGGATGGGAAGAACAGGAAGCTGAACAGAAAGGATTGCGAGATCAAATACAGTCCCTCTTCTGGTCTGAGAATTAGTTTGTGAAACCACCTTTCGGTAGCGCAGCTGACAGTGGGCTGAAGACCACTGAAGACTTCTGACATTTCCTCCCCCATATATAGCACAATTCCTTTATTCTTCAGTGACTTTATCATCTTCAAATCCTGGAGGAAATGCATTCAACTTGAATTTTGAGTGTTTTGGTGATGGTAGCAGAACTTGCAGAAGGCTACTGTAGAGGTTATGACATCATTGGTTGTAAGTTATGCACTTCACAATTCAGAGAATATACTTACAAACTATTTAAATAGAAAAGGCGTGTTCAAGGTAGAGGCAGTTACAGTACATTCAGGGTATGTTACAGAAACCATTTGTGGTAGCCATTTGCTGAAAGGAAAAAACTCTGTATTTTTGTTTCCCAGACCACACAGGTTATGACTACCATACCCAAAGTGAGCAGGTAATATATCTTAATCACTGCATTTAATGCAGTCTTCTTCCAGAACTCATGTGCAAATTGGAAAAAAAAAAAGTTTAAATACATCTTCATTGACAAATAAGGACAAAAGAACTAAAAAAGAAACCAGGCACTTTGACCATTTAGGTAAACAGCCATTTCTTCTTACCAGACTTTTGCACATGAACAAGTCTTTACATTGGTCTTGCTATGCTTGCAGCACATGGAGATTCAAGTCAACTTTTTTTTCCTGTTGTTAGTATCAGTTCTACTTACAGGAAACTATGCCAATTGAATTGGTAACACTGTTAGTTTTTTCATTGGCAGTTGAGCAAATGTTGATCATTTGACTGACAAGCGATCAATTTAATAGCTATCAAAGTTAGATATTAACAAAACAATACATAAAAAATAGTCAAAAAGACAAATGAAGGTTAACACCTGACTTAAGCTTGCATTGAGACTTGCCTTTATAGGTTCAGTTTGTGCCTCCTTTCACGGTGTTACTGTGGACTGATTTCCATCACATAAAGCAACTGGTACTAAACTACAATACTTTCGGTTTGAAACATGTTCAGTAGAGATCACTCCAACATAACAGGAGGTTGGCATGACACTGCAGGCAGGATGGAGATGGAAACGTCCCCGCGTTTCATCCTCGCCGGTCCCACGTGCAGAACAGGCATTCAGAGCAAACTGCAGCATGCCTCCCTCGTGCTCGGGGTGAAATCATTATTTCACAGCAGAGTTTATCATACTTTAGGGAGCCGGTTTGATTTGAATTTAGCGATAAGACCATCCAGGATTACTTCGATTTTTCTTTTCAAATAAACCAAAGTACGCTTTTCCAAACGTTTTGTACATACTCAATCCGCTACAACACATAAATCACAACATGAGGGATTACCTAAGGCTACTAAACAGTAGTAGCTATTATTCTTTCAGATAAACATCCTCAGATGTTTTGACCACAAACAGCTTAATTTTTTTTTCCTCACAGACTGCTATTTGCTGAAAAGAGAGATGTGGGTGTATGACAGACTGCCTACCAATTCACTAACAGAGCATACTGTTGGTTATAGTCTTCATGCATACTTCTGCTGGGCAGCGTAACTCTTCTGTTCACTACCTTCAAGAAAGTCTAGGAAACACCTCTTCAATCCACTGTCCAGTTTCCTTTTCCTACCAAGTGGAAATCCGAATCACATGCAGGCCAATGGTGCTACTCTAGAACTTAACTCTCTTGCAGGCTAGAAACATCAACTCTATCATAGTACTTTGAAGTAATTATCCACATCTATCAGCTATGCTCTAACTGTAGCACAGCTTTGTAGAGGCTCAGATTTCACCAGGACAACAGGAGAGAGTGCAAGGTTTGATGAATACCCAGGATAACAAACCGATGCGATCAATGGATACTGGACACAGTCAGAAAGGGCTGTTCCTTTTTGAAGGAATCTTTAAAAAAACCCAAAAAACAACCCCTCCCCCTTTGCCCTCCCCCAGAACAACCTGTTGTGAGATCTTTTCGGTGCCCACTCACAACTGAAGTCCATGTTATCTGGGTCTTTTGCGAGTCACAAATATCAATACGCGTCTGATGGCGATAAGACGATCTTTAAGGGAGGTCATAGCCAATATAGCCAGCTGAGCTCTGTTTTCCAGAGGCAACACTGCCAAGAGCCACCAGTACCAGGCAGGACCACTGGGGTTGCTCTGCAAAAGAATGGAAAGACATGCAGTCGTGTATTCACGGGCACTGCCCCATGAAGAACACCACCTTCCTTCCCACCTTCTACTTCTATTTGCTAAGAAAGTCACCATAAAGCAAACAGTCCAAGCAGCAACTAAACACTTAATTTCAGGTGCTCTCCTTGTCTATATGCGCCATTAAAACTGATCTCTTCAGGTATCAAATTACATTTAATATATTGTTTTCCATCGATGAATTGTTTTCCACACTTCACGCTAATAGACCAAAACTGGGTAAATAAGATCTTAGAATGCACAAAACCACTGCAAAAACCTGTCAGAAAATACTCTTGTGTAAAAATTACATATAGAGTAAGAATGCATAAGTAGGAAGGTTTTATTACCTGTGGCTCTGGCTCTTTTCCTGGCATGGACCCAAAATGATTGAGAATTTGCACTTTCATATTGTCTTTAAGAGAAGTAAACCAGGCAACGGCTTGATCATAAACAGAGTCATGAAGGCGGACAAGTTCTTCATATTCAGGTCCTTCAACCTTATTGTTAAAAGAAGGGAGATGGAACAAAACAGGTTTGATACCGTGGAGTCCATATGCTTCCCCAGAAGCAAGTGAAGCAAAATATGCAGCGACTACAGCTGTTCAAATGTCCTTATCTAAGCAAACTGTACCCAAGTCTCCGTTTTCAAACCTGTGATGCTGGAGTCTTTTTACCCTCCCCTAGGTGTTCTGAAGTGACATTTCTTTGAACAGTGACTGCCTTGTTAATATCCATTCCTATGGCACAACAGAATCCCAGGATATCATATTAATCATCTCAAACCCACAAGCTTGACTCCCCGAAGGACCTCTGAACATTGTTATATTGTCTGTCAAAACAAAAGAAACGCTACTGCCACTGAGCACAGAGACAGGGGGGCTACAGCATTTAGAGATCAGCAGTATTTTATAGAAGTGTTAAGGCTGTGGTAGGACAGCTGAGGAGGAGGAGGAGGAGGGCAGACACCTGAGCAGGCAGGAAGCAGGGAAAGCGGATGCTTTCCCAATACCAGGAATGGTCATAAAAAAAAACCCTTGCTGAGGCAAAGACTGCTTTAGTTGCACAGGCCTGACTAATAGCCAGTAGGGAAAAGAAAAAAGCATAAGCAAAACCCACTACAAATTGGTGGTTTGGCTTTTTTGTTTCTTTTGTTTGTTTGTTTTTTGGTTGGTTGGGGTTTTTTTGTTTGGGTTCTTTTTCTCCTGTAATCTGTACACACCAATAGTGTGATTCACCTGTGCTACTCAGATATGCATCATCTGAGCTAGCTGCTCTGGATGTCCTTCACAGTCGAGGAGAAACAGCTCTAGAGGGCAATTAATTTCATCTTAAGGTAGGTATCCAAGACAGAGCAGATAAAACAGACAGCTTTAGACTGAGATTTCTCACCATGAGATATAACATGAACATGGGTGCTGAACACAGACATCAGCCTCTCAAGTGAGACAAGGTAAATCTCACCCTAATTACAAAGAGGTGGGTCTCTGGCACCATCTACAAACAAACCCTGGACACCTGTATTCCACTGCCCTCACTGGGGATTTAAACACAGCAGAGCCCTCACTCTGAGCGGACTATCTACTCCAACCTTTTGCAGAGGGAGGCACCTCCATGCGATCTGCATTTCCTGACCTGGCGAACAACTGCATCATCCTGCACAGGTTAGAAAAGCCCTGCTAAGACTTTACAGACTTGCACTTCAACTATGAGAGTGCACTGAAGAGCTATATGACCGGACTGGACTTCATCAATTGGCACAAGATTACTACTAAACTCAGTGTAAAGAGGGATCAGGGTTTTATAGGCATGCTGTAAAGATGATCCAGGAAGTCATCATTAAGCATGACCAAAAATCCACCCTTTGGCCAACACCCATCACAATCACCTCACTTGACGCAGGTTTTAGAAGAGGACTTGTTTTTAAAAACTGCTCCCCTCTCTGCATTTCTCTGCTCTCAGCCAGCTCTGATGGATGCTTGTACAGGCACAGTTAACTACACGTCACTAAGATCTCATTTTAAGAGCAGACTCCCACATTTGTTTGAGGACCTGTTCTGTAAACCAGAGCTGGGAGGTCATATGAAGTCTACCAACTGTCTGTTCAGTGTAAGAAGAGAATGGTCAGTCCTCTAACAACAGGGGCACATGTTCTTAGAAGGGTTTCAAGTCCGTACCAGTTTTAAAACATTACCCTGACCTCACCTACACATTATGACAGACCTCAGTACCTCAGTCTCAGAAGCTACTTTGAGATCCATGAAGGGAGTGCAACACTTCAAGCAGAGATAATTGTAAGGGCAGAAAGGAAGAAAGGGAAAGAAGAGACAAAATTTGTTCCATGGTTTTCAAAATAGAGTTTTAGTATTTATAATGATATTGGTTTAAAAATAAGGCACAGCTAGCTTGAAATGCAACAAGGAAAGGCTATTTAAGTGAATCCAGCAATACATGGGTATGAATAACTTTGCACCATAGATCACCTTTTTATCTTCAAGATACTCGATGTTTGCTGTGTTATATCCATCTCGCTGGCCATGGCTTAAGACCCTAAAACGACGGACACCAACTGTATCAACAACTGAGCGTCCATCAGGAAAAAACTTTACGTCCCTGATCTCTAATATACAGCCATGATCTGCAAATCTGAAATGACAGAAGGGCATAAAAGTGGAAGTCATCAACAAGTGTTTATACACATCAGGACAAATACTGGGCCTAATTTACCTCTTTTTATTTGAAAGAGGATCCTGCTTTGGTGACAATACATTTTTGCTTATTCACGTAAGCCACACAACCCCCCCCTTCCCTCAGAGGTCCAGGGCAGCAGCATTTTCAGACTGTAATTATTTGGGTTTGGGAAGGGACAGGAAACTAAACGGAGCATGTTTCATGCTGGGAGTTGCCAGCTACTGGTGGCAAATTCACCTGGTTTGCAAAGAAAACAAGGTGGATAAAGATACCATAAGGAA
>VZTV01024565.1:1423-15840 GCA_013400875.1 Anhinga rufa | reverse complement strand
GAAAAATTAAGCAAAAAAAAAAACCCTGAAAATTCAGACCACGGTTCCGTGACACAGAAATGAACTCTGTAGCGCCGGGTCAGTCCAAAACCACAGGATGACTTGGATCCTGCATTCTTTTTCACGTAAAATGACACAGCTTGGATAATACAACATTATTAACCGGCTAGCTGTATGAAATCAGGCAATACTTGTCACCCTCCTGCATCCAAGACCAAGCATGCAGCACCAGGTGCCGCTATCACAATGTTATTTCACTGCAATTATTTTTAATCTTCTAATAGTGAACAAAAGCTGATCTCATTAGAAGACAGACGGGACTAGATGACTACTTGAGTTAAAGGAAGAAACAAAATTAAAGAAAATAGAGACCATGAGTGTTTCTGGCACAGTACCACCACTTTTCACAGTCAGCACTTGTGTACTGAACACTGCTTCAACAAGCCAGAGTTAATATATACCATCTTAACATCTTCACTGGTTTGCTCAGACCCAGGGGAGCTGGAATTGCTGAGTAATGGAGCTAAATTATTCCTGCTATTAGTATTAGTAAGCAACCTAATAAACCCCAAAAGGAGAAACAGTTTCCAGTCATGATGAAGATCTTCACACGTGGTGTGCAAGAGTTAGCCATGCCAGCAGCAATGCAGGGAAAACTAGGGGAAGAGCCTATGTCTGCATTTAAAACTGCCATAGGTAAAATGTAAAACTGGGGACTATTACATCTAGTAAAGGCAGGGACAGCAGCACAGGAAAGGTGGAGAGTGGTAAGAGTCTTGCCCAGGGCCTTCAGACATCATGAGGCCACACAAGTTCTGGGATATAGCCAGTCCAGGAGCTGTAGCTTCCCCATCCAGCGAACTGGAATGGTACTTGGTTGAGAGACACTACAGAACTAAATGTTACCACCAAAAAAGCTCACCGGAGAGATTTTGCACCTTACAGCTGTATTATTACACTCAAATTTCTGAGCAGAAAAGCATATCAATTACCATTTTATGAACAAAACCTTCCTCAGCCCTTTACCCAAGCCCCAAACCAATGAACCATGCCAGTCTTTTCTGCAGGAGCTGCCTCTGACTCCCAGAGAGGTATTCAGGAACGTGCACCAAGCAAGGAATGCAAGTGGCTGAAGAGCCATACTGTGGATGCTCTGTAACGAGAGCAGTGTGTCACTGTGCGACAGGGAGAGAACAGCTGGGACTCATTTCATAGTCTACTGAACATGAAATGAGTTTGTTTCCATCTGTGATAAACTGTGCTACCACTTGCGATACATATTAGGCATTGCTGCTATCACATCTTCTAATACCATGGTAAAAATTAAAGACTAAGCAGCAGTGAGTTCTCCGGTTTCTGCTGCATGAGACAGTGACACAGTTTCGGCTGCCACTGGTTTTACTTTCAGACTCGATGATCAGCCCTGCGAAGAGAGAGGCCAAGTGTTGTGTTTGCCAAAATGCCCCATTCATGTTGACACCGATGGCTTTTTCACTGCTCGTTGCAAATCCCCAGCTAGGGCACAGAGAGGGATGCACATTTCCAATTATTATTAAAAATTATTTTAATAGTTACTCATAACATGCATCATTTTTCTAGCACCAGATCGTGAGACCTAATAGCCTGACATTACCCAGTCCTTCTTTCCAAGGGACTGAAGTAAATATTGCAGTCCCAGAAGCTGAAATACATGAATCCGAAGAGCATTTCAAAGTCAAATGTGGCTCCCTTGTTACGCTCCTCTACTCACTCGGGTGGAGGCTAAAAACGATACATCCTCACGAGTTCCCTTAGCCATCTTTCTACCACAGGGACCTAGCGCAGCACCAGGCCCCACAGCAGTGAAAGCTGCCTGAGCCAGCATTAGTGTCAGATGGCCGGTAATGCCTTCATACGTTCATCAGGTTAGAAGTCTCCGTGCGGTTGATCTGCCTTTTGAGAGTGAAAATGGGATGGCATATAAAAGCTTAATGAATACACATGGATTTCAGCAAATATTTATGAAGTGGTATCCAAATTAATCATGAAATGATATGGTGAAACTAAATATTTTGACAGTCAAACAGTTGGCTTCATTACCACTGTCACCCTTCTTGTGACATACGCAATTATTATGTCATTTCATGTCGTAACAGTCAAAATAAGTTTGTGTGTTACGACACAAACAGATGTCAGGCTGCTTTCCTTTCCAATTGTGAATGGAAAAACCTGAAATATTGCAGTTTCCAATACAGTGTGAATTTCAGTTTATGACTACCTCAAACTGTCGAATCCTGGCAAATAAGTACCTTCTCCTGAATAAGCATTCTGTTAGCAGAGTGCTAAGCAGAAGGTACTTTTAATTAAGAAATAAAGCTTCAACAGAAACTCTCAGCAAGGTTTCAGAGTTGTGTGCATTTATACTACCTTCACGCCAGTAGTAATTCTTGTTTTATCCACATTGCAACAGAAGAATATCAGAATTAAAGAAAAAAAAATTACTTTTTCTCCAGACCAGTACATTTAATGGGCCTCTGAAACACAACCTTTATTTTTCCCTTCACTCTTTGATCAAATGCCAAAGATGTGACAGATGCAGTATAGCTGTAGGAGGTTCCCAAACTGTGATACAGTTGTACCACAATCTACCTCGAAGTGGTACCCAAACACTGTCTCAACAGCCTAACATCTCTTCCTGAGCACAAGCATGGCTAGGCACAGAGCCAGGAACCACTGCTGCTGACAACAGTAGCACCTTTGCAAATTTAATTCAGGAAAGCCAATTTTTTGGGGGTAGGACTGGAAGTCACAGGCTTCTGAAGTTTAATTGCAGTCTAAAAATGACTCCCTGAGCACATCAGGTACATCACTGTCTTTTGTCTCATGCACACCCTTACTTTTCCTCATAAATTCATCTTGGTGCCTATAAAGTGAGGTTTCAAATAACCAAACACCTTGACAATAAGGAGCGTTGTGCTTCACAGATCTTTTTAAAAAGGTGAACAGGCATCAGACCAAGCGTGTGTCCTGCTTTTGCATCACACTGCACTAGTTTCTCAGGAATCAGAAGGGCTGTATTTCATGCAGTGTTGCTAAAAGTAATTTAAAGAGAAAAACAAATAAGCAAAATGCAGGGGTCAAATATTGTGGAAGTTTTTAGACATTTAAGAAAACCTCCGCTCTTGGGGGCAGAAGAAAAAAAACCAAACAAACACAACCAAAAAAAACCAACCAACTACCCCAATGTGCAGCCTAAGCACCAAAACGGGGCTCCCCAAGAGCACTACACCCCAACCCGGGTGCAGTTTCCTGCCGGGCGACCAGGACACAGCAGCATGTGCAGAGAGGAGAAATGAAAGCCCAGGAAACCCACTTTCTTTCCCTGTTTAAGCAGGCTAGACCCTAACAGACAGTGACAGAGTGATAAAGAATACCTTTAATTTTTTGGCATTTTACTAGGAACATTTTTACTCTGAAGCTTGTTAGATACACAGGCAAAGTAAAAGCGTTCAAGCTTGGATAATTGGAAGTGGGGTGAAGCCCTGTGCTTAGGAAGGAGCGCCTTCCCTCGGGGAAATCCTGCCGCGGCTTCGCCTATTTCTGAGGCCAAAAATTTTCTCTGGAGAAATTATTTTTATAAGCCACTGATGATTCATCCTTGGCAGAGTAATTTAACTTTAGTCAGCAAAGCTGAACTCCAGCAAGAAGAGGAAAATCACCCTGGTCTTTCTGTCATTTTGATGGCAGAACTGAATAGCTTCTTGTTAGCAAGTCCCCTCCAGAGCATCGTTGGGTGCAAGGAACACTACAAATACAATTTACCAAAGACACACTAACGCTGGCAGTAAGAAGCTCATTAGGGGTAGTAGCTATCATCATTAGACAGGTAATCCCACCTCCAGGATTTTCTGCAGCACAAAGCTCCTACTACTCAGCTCGTCTCCAAGGGTATAATTACCTTCTGGAAATGAAGTGTGGTCGTATGGGGGAAACTTCTGGGAAAGATTCAGTTTCATACAAATCAGTTAAATGCTGAAGGCTTTACATGTGCTAAAAGGCTTTAAAAGACTGTCATTTTGTCAGTGGGCTGTTTAGCAGTTAGCGTTTGCTGTAGAAAAATCATTATCTGATTTAGTCTTCTATTAGCTTTGTCACCACCCCAGAGAAATTAGATGAACTAACACCATCGCAGTTGCTGTTTTACCAACATACAATATATGCTCAAAATTAGCAAACATCTCCTTCATAAGACCAGGCCTATTCTGACTTTGGCAAAAAATATTAGAAGAGATCTCAGGGAATGGTAATCATCTCTTTTTTTTCCACTAAAATTATTTAAATATAGAAAAGATCCTTTGCTGAGAAGGACTAGCAGGGCTAAAGACAGCATATCAAAAGATAATGACTTGCACAGCTAATCCCCATGTATCACACTGCATAAGATCTGTGTTTCTCTAAATAAGAATTCATCAACATTAATATCATTGGCAGAAAGAGGACAGAGAATGTAAATCTTGTAAATAGGCTTTATAAATAATATCAGTAATTTTTTTTTTCTTTCCATTTAGCTTCCATTCCAAAACCCATCTGTCACAATTCAATAACACAGTAATGCTGGCAATCCACAGCACTGGCGATACTTAAAATAACCCACCACCTCCAACTAGAAGGCACATGCCTGAGGAAGCCAGTTCATCACTTCAACCTCCTTCTTAATCTCAGATATCTTGGGCAACCTCAGTATCCCTAGGTGAGGCATGGCCTTCCCAAGGTCCCAAATTGGACTTTCAAACATCTTTGGTGGGTGCACAATTAGCATGTGTCTACAGAGATGCTGATCTACAGCTCCCAGATGTAGTGGCAGGAGGCTCAGTGGCAGCTCACAAGCAACGTGCATTCAGGTTAGCGCACATTAAAACATAGCTCACTCTCCAGATAAACCTCCCTCCAAAACTTTATGCTTCCCAGCATGTTCCCCGGCTATAATGCAGTTGCAGGGGCTGAGCCAGAAGGCCTCATATTTTCGCTTCCAATTGAGGGATCAGCTCAAGTATTTGGTGGTGAAATCAGGACCTACACCTTCCTTCCTCCTTCCCCATCAATCTCTGGTTGGGCTTGCAAAGCCCACCCTTCTCCTTCAGGAGGGGGAGAAGAGGATGACAGCCCCACAGAAGCTCTCCTAGCATGACGGCATCCACACCTGCCATCCCCTAAGGGACAAGGGCAGGTCTGCGTGGCTGCCTCAGGAGCCCCTTCCACAGCGAGTCTGGTGCAGCCCAAAAATACTAGTGTACCCACGTGTCCAGTGGCCACCTGTGCAGTATCTGTGGTGAATGCCATGCAGTGACCAGAGAGCACAGGAAAGGAGGCAAGGGTGTTCAGGTGGTCAAGGGCAGACAGGTTTCTGTCAGAGATCCCCCATCCTTGCTTCTCTTAACAGCACCATACTTCAGTGCGCTGCATGAATTGCAATCCATTTATCCCTCTTCCTAATGGAAATTACAGACCTGTAGGAATGATATCAATAGCGAAAAGAAACTGTTTGCTGAGGTTAAGGAAGACCACTGAGCAAGTTGAAATGTTTGCTAACACTAATATTTCAGATGATGTAGCTGTCTATTAGAGGAGTAGTACAGAGCCCCATTGCTTAGAGTAATCCGAAATAAACTAGAAAAGTTTCAAATATAACATAAAAATGAGACTACTATCAGAGCAGCAGACATCTTGGAATTTGTGCCTCACAGACTATCAGACAAACCTGTCCTACAGTCTCCTTTAATGTGGTTATTTAATTCCTTAAACTCAGACTAACACAGAATGGTCTAATTTTGTAAGCATTTTGGAAAACAGGAAGGGTGGGTTTTGAAACAGCAAGAGAATCCAAACCCAAGTGATTTGTAGATATATTTTGCTGTGATTTGTTATGATTTTCTATAACTTGACTTTAATTCCATTGTTTAATTGCTTTAAGGTAAGGACTGCTAATCTTCTGAAAATCCACCAGACGGGTCTTCTGTAAAATACTAACTTTTTAACTTCAGGGGAAAGGTGGGAGGTTTCAACCCACTATATATTCCACAGAAATTTTATTACTAATTTACAGTCATTTACTCTTAGGATAAATGCCTACTCATCTCTTTGTCATACCATGAACCAACAAACGGAGATTAATCCAAATTATCTACGATCACCTCAGTGCAACCACTGATCAACTCTGGAATGGCTCTGCCAACTCAAAGCACCAAAGGATCTGGCCCCAAATGCTTCACTGCATGATAAGGAGTGAAAACATACTTGAGTCATGGTTTCCACTTCAGAATTTAGAAAAATTAATAGCTTACCCTGCTTAGAACTCCAAAGTTCATGTAGTCTTCTGAGTCTCCCATCCCCCAAAAAGGAAGGGAAGGGAGAGGATGATGTTTTTCTTGCTATAAATTACCACAGAAGTAGTAAATCCTGGCAAAACATCTTCTAGTATACATTGATTTTAAACTACTGTACTTTCAGAAGTAGTCTACTCTGTATCATGCCCAAAAGCAAATATAAACATAAGAAAAAACTTACAAGAACACTGAAGTTAAATTTAAATTTTTTTATCTTTTCCCTTCAACCTTTACTTTTTAACTGTTTTATTTCTATTTTTGAGGAGCCACAGCAAAAACAGCATTTAAGTATGAGCTTGAAATTGTATTTCATTATGTTTTATTTTTTGCTGGGAATGAAATTGCTTCTTCTACTAACTCCAGATCTGAGTTACTGCCAGCCCATTCTCAGCATCCTGATTTACTGCTAATGACAACACAGTGGATGAGACTGTTCCTAAACACTGGCTAAATAATCAGCAGAAGAGCTTCATACAAAACATCAGCCCCATGTCACTGTATAAGTTTTTTCACTTTCTTAAAAAGTAACACATCATTGGTTTAAGCCAAAAAAAAATAAAATAAAAAAGAACGAACTCACTCCTACCTCAGGTTTCCTCCCACCCTTGCTGCCATTTAGCACGGCAATCAGCAGCACACCAAAGCCTTCGTGAAATCATCCTTCAGGACAGCAATAGATAAACCCATTATAAATTCTAAATATAGCCTTCTAGATATAAAAAATTAAACAAGTTATATAGAATTTTTATTAGTATGCATATTGTTACAAATCAATACTTACTTTGAACAAGAAAAATTGCTGTAAAATTATATAGTTAATGAGAGAGTTTCTGGTAAGTGGGTATTTTAATCCACATCAGGACAGCTGGAAAAAGAACCTTTTGAAAGGTGAGAAAACTCAAAGTAATGAAACAGAGCTGAGTCGTGTTTCACTTAGTGGACATTGCTGAGAACAATAAACACTTGCCATTTATTAGCCCACACTTACCACACATCTCTCTACTCTATGGCTAAATGGAAACCACATTGTTATCATGCAATAGCTATTATTTAGCTCCTATATTTCAAATTAGTTTAAAACATAGTCATAGAGGTTCAGGCCTGTGCAAATACTACACCTGTTAGTTGGTGTGGATTTCTTCATCATTGTTTCCTGCATGTAAGGGGAACTCCAATGAAGGGACAGCAAAGGATCCACCAAAAGGATAGATTCAAGCTGAATGGCAAGGTGATTCGTGATCTTTCCAGAGTAAAAGAATGATTTACAAGCAGAACAGAAGGCCCCGAGTCAACTGATAAGGGATTTTCTCCTAGCGATCTCACTGCTTACATAGCATTACATGTGCCTCATGAAATGAATAATGAAGATGTGTACAGGAGAACCAAGAGCGTTTAGGTTGGCACTGGCTGGCAGAAGATGCTCACACACAAAGTTGTGGTTCAGTGACAACAACCTGCCTGTTGCATCCTAGGCACAGGAACAAGGGGCAAAGATGGGGAAAACATGTCCTCGCGCTAGCTGAGCTTTACATTGGGTTACATCGCAGTGACTCTGCGAACCAGCAGCACACACGTAGCCCTGGCTTCCTGGAGTCCCAATGGACGTCAATCTTCTGATTCTGGAAAGGTTGCGCAGCTGTTCTCCACCCTATAAGTGCTAAATGGCAACACCCATTCTTCCCCATGAAGCATGGTGGAGAAGAGAAAACCAGAAATCCTGATCTACCTTCAGAAGGACGCCCGCGGCAGTGTGACAGCAGCCACACACACCTAGAGACCACGTCTGAGACTTTTGAACTGGCCAGAGGCAAAGTCTGTGCCACACTGAGTCTAGCCCAGCGCACACAAAACTGAGAAGTTTTGGGATCTTTCTTACTCACCGCCCAGCGGTTGTCTTCCTAGCCTACTTGTGGCTTCATGGGGTGAGAGAAAGCTCTGAAGCCCATGCTTTCCATGCTGCTCTGCGGAGAGATTTGGCTGCCTGGGACTGGCACGTACCCACCAGCCCAGTGACAGAAGCTTCAACACAAACAAAAAACAATGACAAAAAGAGGCTTTTAAATGAGTCTGCACCAAGACCTTTCAAGAAGCTTCTTTCATGAAGGGTTTAAAAATCAATAAAGCAGTGCTCTTGCTGAAATTATTCATGGATAGTACAGGACAGAAGTACAGGCTGCAATGGGAAGAGAGGCAGAAGGCCAAATTCATTCCTGATGTAAGCAAAGAGGATGGCAAAAACCATAACCTCTCTTTACGTGTCTGAATCTGACCCACAGTGCTCAAAGATCACTGCTACTGATCGCTCAGGTGAGACCATGGTGAGGTACAGGCATCTAAATGAATCAATGAAGACAGAGAAAACCTGAAATGCACCGTTTATTCACTTTGTGATTTAATTATTCTTTTAAAGAATAGTTACAGCCTTAATGGGATAATTTCAAGTAATTCGAATGGCTTCTGAAGTTCTTGCATATACTCTATTTTTCTGATGTAACTCATTTACAGGTGAGGGAAGCCTCCATTTACAAGGCTAGAGCTCTCCTCTTTGTCAGAGTTAATAGCAATTCCTACCACCAACGTTCAAGCTGTCAGTCAGACAGACGTTGGCTATAAACATCTTCATTTCCTTTTATTTCTGCAGACACCTTTAAACAGCACCACCTCTCAATTCATAAGCCATATTAGTGCTGTTACTGTAGTGCAACATCTCTCTAGACAGTCTCACATAAAATTAAATGCCTATTTAGCAGCTTACAAACCTCACAGCAGTTGGTTTATTTTCCCTCTTTACTGTTACAGAGCAAGCAAGAACAGCAGACTATTACAGCATCGTGTAACATGGCTTCTCCATCAACCCAGTGGCATAAAATTAAATGACTATCTGAAAGATGAAGCAAAACACTCATTTGTATCTGGCTACTAGGCAAATAACCGCTGCAGACAGATTTCTAAAATCAGGACAGCTCAACTAGCCAAGGGTTAACCTGTTCACACACCAGGGCCTAAGCCTTTCTCTTGCTTAAGGACTGTTTAATTATGTATACCAAGTGCAATAGCTCCAGCAGGAGAGATTAAAACAGACTCTCACAGACTAACGCAAGGACATTTAACCAGAACATTGCAAGGCTACGGGCCAACGTCTCCCACGCTCATGTGGGTATCATAAGAATCAGGGTATGAATTTAATTTCCGAAGAAAATAAATTAAAAAATAAATCTGAAGGGTCTCAGTTACACACTGAAGTGAGGTTTGAAAACAGCTTTCATGTGAAACAGGATTATCTTTTCCTGAACATCTCACAAAGTGCTTAAAAAGTGCTCGGATGCTTTTGAAGTACCAAAAGGGGTATGCAGCATGTACACCAAGTGATATTTTTCACTTGCATGTAAATAATAAGGTCCTTAAACTTAAAATTTATTTTCAAAAGGAACAAAAGCCCTCAGAGCCAACCGTTTAGGATGCTTCATGGCACACCTCATCATTTATTCCATCAGCAGTTTGTCCTCAATACATAATGATTAAGAACACTTTTTGAAACACTCTCAACATAACCCACAAGTGACAAAATACATTACATATTTTTATTTCTGCAGTATAACCTGCATTTAGCGCATTCCTTTGACCAAGCCACCTGAATCCTGTCCACCTTCCCCAGCCTGATCAGGACTGTTTTAAGATTCAAAGTTTCTGAGCGGTTCGGTAGTTAATATTAATGGCAGTGGGGGAGAAAACCTCCACACAACAAAACCCAAACCCATCACCTTTGGTTAAAACCAAAGCCAAACAAACAAACAAACAAAGCAAGACAACACGCAACCCATCTCCAGCAGAAAGCTCAAAGCAGCTTACTCCTCATAACAAATATATAAATATGCCACAGTGGGGGGATGCAGGGCAGCGGCAGGCATGCAGGCAGTCTGCAGAAGGAACCTGCTCCCACTCCAACCCCAGAGGGGACCAAGGACTCAAAGCCTCTACAGAGCAGAAGAGAGCTACCCTGAACTCGGCGTACGGGGCTACCACATTCTGGCTGATGCCGCAAGTCCTGGATGACGCTGGGAAATCAGTATAACGTGGCACAGCTTTTCTCGCTTGTGCTGCTCTTTCTTTATCCAACTACTGTAGCAACACATTTGCACCAAGCTGGAACAATCATGCATATGAATGTGTGGTTCTCTGCAGAAGATACTAAAATTATTTCTGGACTGTTTTCCTATTCCAGACAAAATTTGGCTACAGAAAATGAAATTCGCTATAAATTAATGGAAAGCAGAAGGAATTTATATGGTGGTGCAATCAGATAATGGGGAAAAAGCCCCAAAATACTGTAACAAAAGCAAAACAGGTGCATAAAGGAAAGTCATTCTTCCTGTGTCCAACCAGCTCAAGATAAAGACCTCCTTTTTTTTCCCACCCTTTCTACCCATCACATTGAATTTCAGAGACAGAGAAAGCATCTACAATTTTATTTTACAAGCCCTCTAGAAAAATAAGATGGATTTCTTGAGCAACAGGAATTCTTCAAGTCTTTTTCATATCTTTTCTCTCACAAATAGATGCCTTCAGGAACCATCCCCTCCGCCCCTTTAAAGCCCAAGTGCTGATTTAAAAATCAGGAACTCCAGACTGACAAGCAGCAGATTCCCAGAAGGCCAGGGTATATTAACATGAAGCTCTCCAGCAAGGTCTCAGAACCTTCCAGCCCTGTTTGTTTGTTTGTTTTTTTTTATTTAAGGTGAAATTGTTACAACTAGAATACCTGCACTAAGTGGACCGAAACGTGAACTGGGCACTCGGAGCAACCTTCTCTACGTGCCAAGCTCCGTACCAAGAGCTGCATTTTCCAAACCTTGCTCACTGCAGAGATTCTATTAAAAATAAAACCAACACAAATATAAAGCGCTGCACAGAGCCAGTGTAAAAATTATGGTAACAGAGCATGTGTGCTCATTTAGTGTAACTTTTTAATAAACATTAAACAAATTCTAAAAAGCAACTACTAGCAAAGCAGTGAAATACTTGCATGGATCCCCTCCATACCACATTGCAACTTAACTGCATTCTGGTCTGTTCTTTTTTGAGCCCCATTTTAAGCATTCAACAGTAACATGGAGCTGACCAAGCACCTCAGTTCCCTGAACACATTCATTTCAACTGCAGCTTTCTTCTTCTGAACATCCAAGCAGTGTAGGTTGCTGGCATTTACATTCACAGAAAGCAAAAAATCAGAGCTATATACATAAAAAGCTATTGAAATTACAGCTGGGCTTCATTTCTGGCTCACCATAGACTGGAAACGATGTTACTGGACCACACCAGCCCCTCACAGCTGGGTGCTCAATCTCACATCTGCCTGCACACAACGAGCCTGCATGGTAGAGTACGTTCCCATCAGTGAACACGTTATCACCACAAGCTGCTCACTGATCCCTAGCTAGCAAATATTGAAAGAGCTCTGGGCAACCCAGTTTTCTGTCAAGCAGAAAACCTGCCAAGGTTACCTAGCATTGCGTGCTCTGTCATTAGGGGCATACCTTACTTGAGAGATTGAGAAGTGCTAACTGCTGCAGTCCAAAGAATAAGAGAGTGCCATTTATTCAGAGTACAGCACACTTCTGAGTTATTAAATGCCACCAAGTTTCATTTATATCTAATATTGAAGTATCTAGCTGGGCTGTCAAAAACGCAGGTTTGTATTGTTTCCTAAGAACATAACTATGTTACTTGCAATATAAATCCATTTCTACACTTGCTTCATCTCTTTGTGCTCAGATGTGTATCTGCATTCAATAGGTCAGCTCTGAAAAGTGGCGATAAGTCGCTGTTCATGCTTATTCTTATTCAAATCGTAGCATGCCTGAGCATTCCCTTCTAAGGACCTGGCTCTCACAAGGATGAATGCTCTGGCGATTCAGTGAAAGAGCAAATGGTAAGATGAATAATACATAAAAACTGTTCTCAGTAAAAAATATCTCACATTTTATGCTTACTCTGTGGCTAAGGAAACAAAGAAAACAGGTGAAATCACTTCCTGAAGATATCTCAGCTGGTCGGTGGCAGAGCCAGCAGCAACAAAAAAATTTAAGCCTGCTAACTCTTCTTCCAGCATTCAAATGACCATGTTCATGCATAATAAGCGCTACTGTGAGCTCTCTCTTCTTTATCCCTTTTTCCACAGCCAACTTAAACTGAACCAACCTGAAAAGCTCAGGTTAAAGGGCAACAGTAAGTCAAGAGTAAAGTGCACTTGTAGAGCAGACCAATTCTTTTTTTCCAATACAGAAGAGCACTTAACTGCATCAGCTCATAAAAGATATCTCCAGGAAGCAGGTACATCACAACTTCTGGAAAATACGTGAACACAAACAAGAAGAAAAATAAATGGAAAACAAAGGTTTTGACTAAAGTCTTGTGTTGAGGTTTTGGTTGGTTGTTGTTTTCTTTTCTAGGAGAGATCCTGCTCTTGTAAAGGGCCATTGAAAGTGAGAAAGCCCAAACAATCTCATGTCTTTTCTCTGCATTGACTTACAGGACAGAACATGAAAACTGTGAAAAACGTAAATTTTGTAAGCTCAAGCTGTCATCAGTTGCATCTGACAGTGCATCCACTTGTTTCCATATCACTTCTGCGAGTCCTTCTCACTAAACCCTATCCACAATATGAGGTCCAAAGAATCTCAGCTCAGAGTGAGGACACTGCCAACATACAAGCTGGCCCTGCTGCAGTTCCCTCACTTAGTTCTCCCGGCAATGAGCAACAGTTCAGTTAAAAGATCTTAAAGGATAATAAGAAGAGGCTGATCAGCCCCCCCTAAAAGTTCATCATTTTTAGACAAGGACAAAGCAGAGAGAAGACAAATTAGATGTAGGTCAGCAGGTCTTACGATATCATAGATGCTTTCTTCAACATTTCATCACCTAAGTGTGACTACCAGGCCATGTTAAACAGAGAGAAGCATGTCAAATGCCTTGCCTTAAAATCTGGGATTACTACATCCTTATTAGAACACAAGTGCTCCTAAGATGTTACGAGGAAGGCCAAAGCCCTGCATAGATATTTTGCAGTTCAGGGTAATGTGTTGCTATCATTGCAAAAGCATTCCATTTCTTGGACGAGAACAGGAAAATCAGGAAATATTTATCTAAAAGTTTGGAACTCAAAATGAAATTAAAGACAGTGACTATGGCAAAATGCTTACATGCATTTTTTCAGCCATCTGTGGTATGCAAAAGGTGTTTTGCTGACTCGGTTACAATATAAGGGAGGCAGGCAAATTGCCAAAGTTCAGTCTTATACCCGTCCTTTCAATTCTTCCATCAGCATGGGTAGGACTAAACCACATATTATCTGTTCAGATCTTCATCAGGAAGAACTCACCAGTCCTTTTAGCCTTCCTTATGTAGCACCACAAATACAATCATCTTAGTGTGGAATTTTCCCCAGGATTGAGGGGACTTTGCCACTGGCACCATTATATTTCCTTTAAAATAGCTCTTGGTTTTGCATCCAAGTTTGAGAATTAATAACAACAGATGGAATCTGAACTTCATGTTGACACTGTAATAAAACCTCAGCCCTCTTGACTGCCCATTCACCCCGGTTTCTATTTCTGAGAGCACTTTCATGTAGATGTACCAGGAGTTGAATGAAGATCCTATTATGCTTGCAGTTGCATTTATCAACCTTAGCACTGCCCCAGAAAAACAGGAAAGGATGCAGCCTTACTAAAACACTAAAATAACAATTCCCTTTTTTTTTAAATAGATATATATATGGTGATATCATAGGTAGACACTGTTGGAAGGGATAAGAGCATAAAACCGGCACTGCCCATATACAGTGCTGCTTTTGTAACAAGACTGAGCTATCATATATAAAATTGAATTTCGAAACGTTTTTTTCTGCATTCATTGCTATGAATATGACTTAGAAAACACAAATTATGCTTGAAATACCGTAGCAGTGTCACACTTAGTAGCAATCCCAAGCCAAGCCTGCGATAACTGTGAATGATGCAATCCATCCTGACAAAGCACTGAAACCTACAGATAATC
>VZTV01024564.1:31809-50312 GCA_013400875.1 Anhinga rufa | reverse complement strand
CAGCCTGGCAGCTCAGCCCGGCCTGCCGCCGCGGCCGCCGTGCCCACGCTGCCGCCGTGCCCACGCTGCTTGCCCTCCCCGGCGTGGCGCGGCACGGGGCCCGCGGAGCGTGCCGAGGCAGAGCCTCCCCCCTCGGTGAGGCCTCCGAGCTGCGCTCGGCTCGTGGAGTTTTAATGAGGTAAATTGTATAAAAAGCTCCGTTTGCCCTAAATGCCCACCGCTGCGTGAAGCTGCTGCGGCGCAACCCGGGCCCACCCCGGAGGCTGGGCAGGGGGCTGCGGGGCTGGGCGCACGCTGCCGGGCTGGGCACGTGGCAGGAGGAGGAGGAGGAGGAGGGCGAAGGCGTTTTAGCACATTCGCAATCATTTCCCTCCTCCCCCCCCAAGTTTACAGCTTACCTCAGTGGCTTATCAGCCTCCAATCTCATTAAATCAGGCAAATTGTAGCATCTGATATTTTATGGAGATTAAGGTGTGCGCCCAGACTCTATAATTATCAGCAAAGATGTATTTACAATACGTTGTTGCTAGTAAACAAAAAATAACTTCAGATCAAAGCGCTTTTACAGGGAAATAAATCTGCCGATAGAGCCCCGCTGTGGCGCGCGGCGGGGGGACGTCGGTGCTGCCCGGAGTGGGAAGGCACTGCGGGGGGACGCGCGGCGGGCGGCTCGGGGATGTCCCTGGTCCCACGTGGCTGCTGCGGGTCCCATGTGCCGCGGCCATCCCCAGGCTGGTGCCCTGTGCCTGGGTCTCCCTTGCTGGCATCTCCCAT
Organism: Anhinga rufa; assembly: GCA_013400875.1. Lineage (NCBI taxonomy): Eukaryota > Metazoa > Chordata > Aves > Suliformes > Anhingidae > Anhinga > Anhinga rufa. The sequence goes on along the minus strand of VZTV01024564.1, from coordinate 49,538 downwards.
GGGTGCCCGGTGGCACCCACCCCTCCGGCTGCGGCTCCGCCAGGGATTTCCACCCTGGAGACCTCCCGGCACCTCTGCTGACACAGAGCTGGGATTTATTGGCACAAGCGTGTGAGCGGCGGCTGTAGCGCCTTGCCCCTTGGTTTTTCACCGCGGTGGGAGCGCTGTGGATTACCGATGCTGGTTTATCGCTGCCTGAAGTGGATTTATCTGCGCGGTGGGGCCCGGGCTTGCCGCCAGCGTAAATCACCGCAGCGCGGCCGGCACGAGCCCGACCGCGGTGGCTCGACCGCCGGGGCCTTCCAGCCTCCCCGGGGGTTTTCACGGCCGGGCTCCCCACGGGGCCGTGTGCTGCACACCCCAGCCCTGCTGCCTGGCAGCAGGCACGGCCGCCCCTTCTCCGCTGAAACAAGAATAAAATAGTGATAACGCTGCAGAGGTCCTCTGGAAAGGGCGCTGAGGCAGATAAAAAGCCCTACTTAAGAGTGAGGCCATTATTATTAATAACTCGGAGCGAAGCTGTAAATTCAGCTGACACAGCTATTACGGGAAAGGAACCTGCTCCTGTGCCAGATCCAAGGCTGCTCGGGCATGGGACAGGGATGGGGACAGGAGAGCGGGGCTGGACGGCCGCGGGGCTGCTGGCTGGGTCGTGTCCGCAGCCACTGGGGCAGCATGGCTGGTGGGGGCAAAACCTCTTGGCAGACACCAGCTCCAACTGGGGTCACTGGGATGATTTGCCAGCTTTTCTGGGAAGGTCAGAGGTGTGAGAGAGGGGACCTGGAGCACAGGTCTCCCCCCCCAGCAGGAAAGGAGGTGGCTGAGGCTTGCAACAAGGCTGAGGCCTGGCTGAAGCTCAGGACATGGGTGATGCAGGCTGTGAGAGCGTGGCAGGGGCTGGCGCCAGGGCTGGGTGCAGGCAGAGGGGCCGCAGTGCCGTGGCCGGCAAGGGGCTGGGCTGGGCAGGACCTGCCGTGAGCGTCCTGGCGCAGGCTGACTGTGCCCATCTGGGGAGCGTCCACAGGAATATTACACCTTGGCAAAGGTTACATTAAAATAAAAATAAGCCAGTGACATTCGTCGCCCAGCGCCTGCAGCCGGGTCAGCAAAAGGCAAAGAGCTGCCACGGCTCCCGCTCCATCGGCGTAACTTCACCTCTGGCATTGCCGCCCCACGAGCAGGGCAGCCCTGGGGCTGGCAGGGTGCGGGCACCCAGGGTGGCAGAGCCGGGTGTGGGGCCAGGCAGGGGGTCCCGTGGGTTGTGGGGTGCTGCAGGGTGCCGCGGCTGCAGCCATGGGCTTGTGGTGCTGCTTGCACCCGGCTCGGGAGCTTCTGCGGGGGAACGAGCTTTGATATAAATACCTTTTTGCTCAGCACACGACCTACTTTCCAGACAATGCCATTAGCCTCCCGACTCCCTCATTCATCTTCCGCCGTCCTCCCCCAGCCTGCCCCGTGGCGGCACCCGCGCCGGTGCTGCGCGCCTGGCCATGGCGCAGCAAGGCAGGATGGGCACCCGGCTCGGTGGCACCATGGGGACCCCCGTGCTGGGGTTCAGGGCCAGCCGGCAGCCCCGTCCCCATGGCTGGCAGGGGGCTCTCGCTGCCTGGCCCCTGCCCCTGCTCTGGCCTTGCAGGGAGTGGCTGGGTCCCTTTTGGGGTTTCTCCACCCTGACCCAGAGGGTGCTCAGCTCCATCATCCCTTCCCGCTGCCCCTAGCCCCGTTCCCTGGCACAGTCTGTGCCCTGGCTGGCAAACAGCCCTGTCCAGGGACAGCCTTGTTGGGGACACCCTCGTCGGGGTGGGGGGAGCACAGCAAAGCAGGCAGCAGCAAAGCGCCGGCTGCGGGCTGGCGCATGGGCAGCGTGCGGGGTCCAGGGCCCCTCCTGAGCCTCCCCGGAGCATCCCGGGCGCTGGGGCCGTGCATGTGGTTCATCCGGGCACGATCCCATGGGTGCTCCCACGCGGCGGCAGAGGCTGTGCCGCCCAGTTGGCAGCTGGCGAGCGGCTGGTGGGATTAGGGGCAGGTTGGGCAGGGGGTGCCCGGTCCCGCTGGCATGGGGCTCCCCAGCCCATCCAGTCCCCGGTGACAGCCCTGGCATCGTTCTTCTCCTGAGAGCTGGAAATGCCTCCCCGGGAGGCAGGGCAGCCCCTGGGACCACCACTCCCACACCTCCACGTGCCCACAGGGCTGAGCCTCCCCCCTCCCCGGCAGCTAAAATTAAATATTCAATTTGTATTGCTGGTAAATCCTTTAAATCTCTTTTATCTCTAAGCTCTTGTAGCAGGAATATCAGTGGTGTAATCTCCGTGGGGGCCTGTCCTGCCACCCCTCACAGCTCCCTGGCTCGGACCACGCTCCCCTTTCCCCACGTCTCCCTGTGGGACGCTTCGGAGGCTGGTGGCGGAGCAGGATGCCGGGTGCTCACGGCAGAGCACCCCATGGCGCCCACCCTGCCCGCGCTGCATGCTGCGGGGGCGAGGGCACGCGCCGTCCCCATGCTGGGGTGCCTGGGTGACCAACGTGGTCCCGCCAGAGTGCCCCCCCGGTCCCTGCCGTGCTCTCGGCTCGCCAGCCGTGTACCCCCCCCGGCTCTGCCCCCGCGCGGGGCCCGCGCTAAGAGCATTGTGCAGAATTATGTATTTAAATATTTAGGTTTTCATCAGCTTTGCAAATTAAGCCCATCCATTAAAGCGGCAGTTTGGGTCCTCCACTGGTGAGCTGGGCTGTGCTGTGCCCCAGGCTCGCTGTGCTCATCCCAGCCCTGGCCCCGGGGGTGGGATGCAGCCTGGGAACGGGGCGCAGTGGCCTGGAGCATCCCTGCCGGCACAGGGACCAAGGGATCTGCTTCCTTGCCATTCCCAGGTCCTGCTTGCTGGAAACCCTGGCCCCTGCGGCCCCACTGTTGGGCAGAGCCGTGGGACGGGACGGTGTTGCAAAGGGAACTGGTTGGGATGGGTGTTATTTGAGGTCGGAGCAGAGGGTGCTGCGTGCCGGGGAAAGCAGGGCGCAGAGAACTCCAGTGGGAAGTGAGAGCCCTGGCATGGCTGAGCACCTGGCGGGAGCGGAGCTGGGGATGGAAGATCCAGCTCGCCCAGTGCTCGGCAGGGATGGGCAGGGGACAGCCAGAGACCACTGCCACCGCCATGCTCGGTGCTAACGCCGTGCCGCCCCGAGCTCACCAAAGCAGCTTTGGAGTGATCCCCGGCTTAAGTCATTACACCGTGTGGCTGGGGAGATAAGTGGCTTTTTAAGCCCAGGCAGCACGGCCGGTCCTGCCAACGGCGCAGGCTGCGTGTGGGTGGGGAGGGTGAAATGCCCAGCGGGGTGGGTGAGCACCGCTGGCAGCCGGGGGCCCTGGCATGGCTGGCAGTGCCTGCGGGGCTGCCATGGCCCTCTGATGCCTGGAAAGGGTCTTCTGGTGGGGGCAGGTCTGGTGGGTGCCCAGAGCCCACGGCCTGCCTGGAGCAAGGTGCCCACGGGGATGTGGGCAGAGCCCCCAGGGCGAGCGCGGCACGGGGGGGATGCCTCTGCTCGTCCCTCCCCTTTGCTGCAGGTGAACGTGGGGCGCGTTGGTCTTGCATCAGCTCTCTGTCCCGCCAGGCTCCCCGGGGTCACCTGCATGTTCCCCCCTTCCACCAAGTGCCGGAGGGGCACCGGGGGAGCGTGCCGGCTGCTGCCGGCCCCAGGCACCACGGGCAGATGTGGAGTGCATCCGTGGGAGCGAAGCTGTCCGTGGGCATAACTGTTGATGGGTGCTCATCCGTGCGGCGCAGCACCCATGAACCCTGTGCCAGCTGGCGTGGGCTGAGGTCCCTGAGGCCCTGCCTGGCCTGGGGGTCCCTCCAGGGTGGTCTCCCGACTCACTCGGCTGTGCTCCTGATGCTCTGGCCGTGGGGTCCCACCTCGGGCAGTCGGCTCCCCGTGGGGCAGGATGAGCATCGCTGTGGGGCCGAGGGGGCGGAGGTGCCTGTGCCGTGGGGCAGCTCAGCCCTGCCAGCCCTGCCTCTGCCCGTGCCCGCCCGGGGATGCTGGTGCGGCCCCTTCCCTGTGCCGCCTCTTTCCTTCTCAGCCAACTTCTCTGTGGGCTCTGGCCGCCGGCCCCGGCCGCTCCTTGCTTCTACAGGGCTTTTGAAGAAGCGGCTCCTCCGCCAAGGTCCAGGTCTGGGCTTTGCGGGGATGGAGTGCCAGGCTCCCGTCTCCGCTGGCTTTGCCCCAGCAGCCCTGGGATGCTCCGGCTCCCCGGCACGGGAGCGTGGCTCTTGCCTCGGGGGAATGGGCTCCGGGGACCAGGGTGACTGGGCGGGCAGCGCTGGGCTGCACATGCTGTGCAGGGTGGAGGGTCCCGCTCCCCCCGTGGCGGAGGCGGCCGGAGGCACCTGCGTTGCGGCGGGGAGTCCTGGTGCTGGCGGCTGTGCCGGGATCCCTGGCAGCTGGGGCGCGTCGTGGCTGTATTTCCTCGCTCTGCTCCAGGAGTAATTGCTCAGATGGGGACTTGGGGCAACTCCCATCCCTCTCCCGGCATGGTAATGAGTCAAGAAGACTCAAAGACAAATGGCTCATTAAGAAGCAGTGCTGCATTGCAGGATTTTTCATCCCACCAACCGCTGCATCAGCAGAGGCAGCACCTCTTGCGCTCGCTCTCCCCAGCCCTGGAGAAGGAGCTGTCAGGCAGCTGGGGCCGGTGCCAAAATTAATCATGTGCATAATAACCTGCCCCTCGCGTCGAACGGCCTCTCCTCAGCCTCCCCGCACGTGGAGTGGGGCGGCAGCGCTGGGCTCCAGCCCTGGGGCACCGTGGGTTTGGTGCCGGGGAAGCGCCTGCGCTCAGCGAGGGGGGACGTGTCGGGGCAGGGCTGAGCCAGGGGAGACCCCCCCCCCCGGCATCGGGGTGCCAGGACCCCCCAGCCCAGCTCTGTTGGGGTGCCGGCCGGCTGTGCCGGGCAGGACGATGCTGCTGGCCCCTCTCGGCGGCCTCTCGCTTCTCGCTCTGCTCACATTTGAGCTGTGAGCTCAGTTCTTCAGCTGGTATTTGTCCTTCATGATTTTTTAAAACTCTCGCCTCATCCCTTATTTACAGAGGCTGCGGCTGGTTCCTGCCCCTCACAACCCGCTCCGGGCAGTGCCCGCTTGCTGCCCGCTCAGGTTTCTTTTGGTAACAGATTTGATTTCCTGATTGCATTGAGCGCGTCTTTGCATCCTGCTCGCTCCCCTTCCCCTTCCCCTGGCCAGCCCTCACCTACCGGGGTGACGAACCTCTCCCTAATGACTCTTCCCTGCCTGACACAACTAATGAACCGTTGTCGGTGAGCTGCTTTCAGCTAATTCGACTTTTAAGAAAATAATAACTCGGTGCAAAATTATGTACTAAATTAGGCGTTCTCTTACTAAGCCCCTCTTTTTTTTTTTTTTTCTTCCCCAGGCTGAGTAAATTTTACTAATACAGCCTAATAAAATAACAGGGCAATTAGTAATAAAATAAAATGTTTGCTTTCTACAATTCTTCTCGGTTACAATGAGTTGGGAAAAAAGTAAATAGATTAAAAGCGCGGTGGAAACGACCTGGCGGTATTCCATATTTATTTTCTTCCAACGACCATAGATCAAATTTGCTCAGCTCCTAAGTGGGAAGACCACTTTATTATTTTTTTTTTTCCAGGCTCCAGCTTGCACGCGGCGCCGGGCGCTCACGCTGTGTGTTTGTTCTCTCCTGCTTTCATCCCCAGCCATAAAGATCCCCAGCAGGACCCGCGCTGGCAAAACCTCGCGCTAATTTGCAAAGCAGAACGGGCCGAGCTCACGCCTCTGCCGGGCCGGCGGCTGGAAAAAAATCCCTTTGCTCACGCTGGAAAGCCGGGGTGGCGGGAGGAGGCTTTGTGGAGCATATGGCCGGATCCGGAGCAAATCAAAGTCAATGGCAAGGTGGCCGCTGGGCCAGCTCCAGCGCCCGCTGGCAGGGAATTGCATAAGAAGATGGGGCTGGGGACGGTTTTGGGGCTAAGCTGGGCGAAACACGTGTCTGCGGCCGCGTGGAGCCGTCCTCGTTGCTGCCGGTGCAGGCAGTGCTGCCTACGGGGTGACCTCGGGGGAGGAGGGAAGGCTGAGCTGCTAAAAAAATACACAGGGAGTTGTTGGGTCAGGCTGTTTTTGGGGAGGAACACCCTTGCTCTTCCTCCCTGGGCTTCATCCCCCTCGTGTCACTCCCCCCCAGAGCCTGCTGCCCCCGGGAGACCCAGCGTGGAGGAGCGGCCGGCGGCCGGAGCCATGAGGACAGCATCCCCCTGAGCACCGGGCGGTAAGTGCCACCGACGGGAATCGCTGGGACCCTGGCACACGCTGCCCGCGGCGGGGGCTGCTTGGCGAGGGCGGGGGGCTGGGACCCCCCGGGAGCAGGGCCGTCGACCCCACGTTTGACCTGGAAATCTTGGAAAGCCCAGCTTTGCCCTGCGCCAGGGCTGTTTGCCGGGAGCAGGACTGCCTCTGCCACGTGCCCCTGTGGGAAATTAAGCGTAGGGGGGCTGAATTTCGGCGTGGCCCGCCGTGCGAGGGGCTATGGGCCCCTCTCCTCCCTGCGCCGCCCCTCCGGTGGGAGCCGACGTCAGAGGGAAGGTGGCGGTAGGGGAATTGCCAGTGAGAGTTTCTCCAGGCTTTGGATGCAATAAAGGCAAGAAGTGAGTTATTTGTAATGGTAATTATGCTCTTCCAGTTTATCCTAGCACATAATTGTGTGGGCGGGAGGTTCCCACTGGTGGTAATTACCCTCGTGTTAAATGGCACAAAATCCAGCCAGTCTGGGTTTTTTCCCCCCCAATTTCTGAGTCTGCGGTTCGGTGGCGCAAATCCCCTCCTTCCCGAGGGCTGCGCAGCGCGGGCGGCCTTTGGCGGGACGCAGCTCCGGCTCTCGGCCGCGGCCGTCTGCCCACGAGCCGCGCTCCGGCCGGCTCCCCCCGCCCCATCTGGCAGCCTCCTGCCTGCGCTGCCCACCCTGGATGGGCGAGAGGAGTGGGCTCGGCGGCTCCTCCTGCCCTCTGCATGCGGCCATCCCCACCGGGACATGGGGACGGGGACCCCGGGGCCAGGCTGCCTGTGCTGAGACCCACAGGATCGCTCCCGACCCCTTCCCCATCCCCTGGCTGGTCCCTGGCCAGGGCACAGGCGCCTGTGTGCCTTTGGTGAGCTGGTACCAGCTGCGACGTGGCATCCTTCACCACGGCGTGTCCCCATCCTCTGCCACGGCGTGTCCCCATCCTCTGCCCCATCCCGCTGCTCCACCGCTGCCCGCGGCTGCCGGAGAGCTGCGGCACTGCCTTGCCGGCGTGGTGGTGGGGCCCAGCTTTGTTTAATTCCTGCGCCAGCCAAGCACAAAAGCCCGCCGGGCTCGTGGTGACGGGCTGCTCAGCTATTTTGACTCCTTCTTCCCGCTGCAGCGGCAATATTTGGATCAGCTGAGAGCTTCCCTCCCCAAGCAGGAGATGATAGCTCAGCCTGCAGAGGCAGAGCCGGGGCTGGGAGCCTGTCTGTCTGTCCGTCCGGCTGCTGATTGCTGGCTCGATCCTAGGGCAGGGGAGGCAGCCCCCTCCCACACTGCTGTGCCCGCTCCTCATAGCAGCTCTCCCGGGAGGGGAGAGACATTTCTTTTTGTAACAGGCTGCAGCATCCTTTAGTTGAGATGCAGCAATTAGGGAGCCTCGTTAGAGCAGGAGCGAGATTGTGCTGGTGGGGGGGGGAAGACTCAGGACCGAGCCCACCCAGCCTTGAAGCCGAGAAGGAAGGCGGCGGAGGCTTATTAGGGCAGACACGTTCCCCAGGCGCTGCCGCAGCCCCGTCTGCCGCTCGCTGCTAACGCGTGCATCGCCGTCCGCCCCCGCACCCTTCGGGGACCTCCAGCCCTTCTCCCCTCCCGGGGCATGCGGCCCTTCCCTCCCCACGCATCCCCAGCCCTCCTGGTCCCCCTCGTTTCCAATCCGCACCGTGTCTAAGGGACCCCACGTGCCACCGGCACCGTCCCACGGTCACCTTTCCCCGCAGTCGGAGACGGCTGCCCACAGCACCCTGCCCAAATATGATAACAAGAGCATTAATGATGCCTGTTAATTAGCCGAGCTACACTGGAGAATAAGTAATTTCCTCATTTACAGTCATACCAAAGGCACAGCCTTTGAGGGACTGTGAGGAAGACAAACCTCCATGGGTGCATGCAGCTCTGGCGTCCCAGGGGCTGGCGCGCGGCTCAGCCTGGCTCGACGCCGTCCGTCCTCCTGCGGCGGCATGGGGATGCCCCCCTCGCAGCGAAGCCAGCTCCGCTCCCTGGCTCTCCATCCGTGGGGGCTGGCAGGGCCGTGGGGCCGGCGGGGCGGCCGGTCGTGGGTCCCCATCTGCAGTTGGGCACAACGGCCGGGGCCGTGCCGGGAGGACGGGCTGGATGGAGACATCAGAGCATGGCCCCCCCCGCGCCCCGCGGCAGCTCATTAATGGCTCTGTGAATTGGAACGGCTGAAAAACTCAGCCAGAACCGTTTCCTAATGGAGAAACACTTCATAATATTTGGTGTCAGAGAAGAAAACAAGTTTCTGATGATGGCAGCGTGTCCTCCCTCGCTGTCTGCAGGCCCTGCGCTGCCTGCATCGCTGCTGGCGGCGCCTTCTCCTTCCCGCTCCCCCCGTAGTGCTGCCCCCTCCAAGCAGCCGAGCCAGGGGTGACCCCGGGTGCCCAGCCCTGGCATCATGCCCCCCACGCCCCATGGACAGCCAGGTTTCTAGCACTCCAGCCCAGCTTCACAGGGGCTCAGCCAGGGCTGGATCCTGCCCTGGAGGCTTCCCAGCCCCCATGGTTGGTTGCCATGGGACAGCCCCAGTGGTTTGCTGGCGGTGGGGTGCAGAGGGGACCGTGACGCTGTGCCTGTCCTTGTCCCCGCAGATGAACCCGCAGGGACGACCCTGCAAGATGCCGAGGCTATGGGGCGGGTGCTGACACCATGAAGGGCTACCATGGGGAGCGTAGCCAGGTACAGCCCTCCTCCGGCCACCGCTGCCGCTGCATCCCAGAGGACTGCGAGCATCCTGCTGACTACGTCCAACACGGCCCCGAGGGCCGGCCGCCGTACCTCCTCAGCCCCAGCGAGCCGTGTTCCCTGGAGCATCCTTACTGCCCGGTGCGGAGCCCCAGCGCGGCCAGCGAGTGCCCGGGCGGGCCCCTGAGCGAGCCGCCCTCCACCAGCGCCAGCAGCACCTTCCCAAGGATGCACCACGCGCAGCAGCCCTACGACTCCTGCGACGAATGCATGGCGACCGCCCACCCCGCCAGCAAGATCAACCGCCTGCCCCCCACGCTGCTGGACCAGTTCGAGAAGCAGCTGCCGCTGCACCACGACGGCTTCCACACGCTGCAGTACCCACGGGCCGGCGGTGCCGAGCCCCGCAGCGAGAGCCCCAGCCGCATCCGCCACCTCGTCCACTCCGTCCAGAAGCTCTTCGCCAAGTCCCACTCCCTAGAGGCGCCGGCCAAGCGGGACTACAACGGCGCCAAGATGGACGGCCGCGGGGACGGCTACCACCACCACCACCACCACCACCATCACCACCACCAGTCCCGCCACGGCAAGCGCAGCAAGAGCAAGGACCGCAAGGTGGACTCCCGGCACCGGTCCAAGATGATGGGCTGGTGGAGCTCCGATGACAACCTGGACAGCGACAGCAGCTACATGGTGTCCGGCCGGCACGCCGCCGACCAGGGCACCCAGTACTGTGTGGACGCTCCCGAAAGTGCCTTCAGAGACTTGACCTTGAAGAGTCTAAAGGGCGGCGGGGAAGGAAAATGCCTGGCCTGTGCCGGCATGTCCATGTCTCTGGATGGCCAGACGCTCAAGAGGAGCGCTTGGCACACCATGACCGTCAGCCAGGCCCGCGAAGCCTACCCCAGTGCCGGCGGCACCGAGAAGACCTTGATGCTTCAGGAAGCAAAGGCCAAAGACCGAGCGTACCAGTACCTGCAGGTGAGGGGCAGGGCAGGGTCGGGGGTGCCACCCCGGGGACCGCGGCCGGCGATGCCATGGGGCGAGTCGGGGCTGGGACCCTCCATCCCAGCAGCCTGGGGCGCCGTGGGGATGCTCCAGCTCCACTCCATGTCCCCCGTGGCTGCACCCTGTCCCCTGGGGTCCCGCACCGGTCCCTGCTGTCCCCTCACCGGCAGTGTGAAGCCCCATCTGCCACCTCCTGCCCCACGCCCGCTGGATTTGGGGTCAGACCGGCTCTGTCGGCTCGGGGCTGCCGGTGGCCCCACGCCTGCTCCCTTCTCGCAGCTTTTATCCCACTTGTGCCTGGCCGGGTGCCACCGCCTGCCTCGTCACCGGGCTCCCTTCTAGGTCACCCCCCTTCCAATTAAAAACTAATTAACTCTTCTCTCCCTTTCCTGGGGGAAGGAGACAGGGAGCGGCGATGCTTTGCTGGCCGGGGGCACGGGGCGGCTGGGGCCCCTCTCCACCAGCAGCGGGGGCATCAGGGCAGGGTGTCAGCCCCACCACCCTCCCCGTGGGGCCCGGGGGACACTGTCCCCCTGCCGCAGCCCGGTAAGGACCCCGTGGTACTGGCGTCAGCGGTGCGTGGCAGGACCAGTGGCCGCTACGTCAGCCAGGCGGCTGTGCTGGCATGGGTGGGATTTGGCCCAGCCGTGCCTGCCGGGGGGGCTGCGAGGTGGGAGCGGCTGCGCTGCCCCGCATTTTGGGAATGGACCCGCGCAGGGGAGCTGCGGCTGTTAGGAGGGATCAGCTCTCCTGGATTTAGGGGCTTTCCCAGGGGGTCAGAGCCCCCACGGTCTGTCCCTGCAGCTCTGGGGTGCCGTGGGGAGGGCAGGAGAGCCTTGCCAGTCCGTGCACCTGCCTTGGGCCGTGCACAAATGCTGGGTTTGGGCCATGCGTGGACTCCAGGCTCGGGCTGGCCTGTGCCACGTGGCAGGCGCGGGGCTCGGCTCTGCGTCCCGACCGCGGGAGCCCGGCCACCGCATCCTCCCACGCTTGCCTCCTGCCCCAGGTGCCACAGGACGAGTGGAGAGGGTACCCAGCGGTGGGCAAGGACGGGGAGATCCCCTGCCGGCGGATGCGCAGCGGCAGCTACATCAAGGCCATGGGCGATGAGGACAGCGCCGACTCGGATGCCAGCGCCAAAGTATCGCCCAGGGCAGCCACGCGGCGAGACAGCTACCGCCGCTCTTCCAGCGCCGACCAGGCCAGGACCAAGTAAGGGCTGTCGCCTCCCAGCCCTGTCTCAGCACCGGGGGCGGCAGCGGGGCCGTGGGCTGGGGCTCCCCGGGAGATGTAGCTGCCCTTGGCGGGCACCGGGGGGGATGCGGCTGCGCTGGGCTTCAGGGTGGGACTTGCTGCTGCAGCCGTGAGCAAAGGCTGGGGAGGAGAGGCACGTTCAAAAGGAGACGACTGGGATGTGACCCAGTCCTGGCAGATGACAGGCTGGCTCCTCATCCCCAGCGCCCGCTGTGTACCCCTCCGGTGGCCCCGCACCGCGGGGGGACAGGCCCCGTACCCCCAGAACAGCTTTTCGGGGCAGTTAGGAGCAGGACAGCGGTGGCGGCTGGTGGCTGCGTTTCCGAATGCTCTGCTTGAATGTGTTGCTTTTGGTGCGATCCCTTGTATTCCCACTCTCTCATTAGGTTTGCAAGTAGGCACTATTCTGATTCATATATCTGTAACTGTCCCAGCTGCTGCACGCCACCGCGAATGCTCCCACGGGGACAGGGCTACGGGCGCTCCTTCACCACTGGCCAGGTAGGGTGCCGTGTCACGGGTGCCGCGGGGCAGGTTGGGGCACGGCGGGGTGGCGGGTGCTCCTCTGAGCATCTCCTGCCCCGCTCGGCCCCGGCCCCGGCTCGCCAACCCCAGCCTCACCCGCCGCTCTCCCCAGATCAACGATGAGCTCAACCACCAGTTCGAGGCCGTCTGCGAGTCGGTTTTCGGCGAGGTGGAGTCGCAGGCCGTGGAGGCGCTGGACCTGCCCGGCTGCTTCCGCATGCGGAGCCACAGCTACCTGCGGGCCATCCAGGCGGGCTGCTCCCAGGACGACGACTGCCTCTCGCTCTTCTCCATGTCGGCCCCCGCCGGGCCGCCCATCACCAGCAGCATCCTGAAGCCCAGCACCTGTGAGTCCCAGGGGGTGGTGGGGGCTCACACGCGCGAGGGACCCCCGTGTCTCCCCACCTGCTTGCCCGGGCACCTGCCAAGGGCTGCTGCTGCCCCCGCTCCTGCCCCCAGCCCCATGCAGCCCCCGGCACAGGGCGTGAGCATCCTGCTCATGGCTCAGTCGTGGTCAGGGGGCTGCTCTGTTCCCCAACACCCATCTGCCATTCCCTCCTTCCCTCCACTTCTTTCCCCATCTCTGCCCCTCGCTGGGCGCTGCAGCAACCTGGTCATTGTGGGTCTGGGGGTNCCCGCTCCCTGGCCCTGCCGGCACAAGGCTTTGGGACGCGGGGGGGACAAGGGGCTCCCCCGCGCTGCCCCCACCTGCCTCCGGCTCGGGTGCCACGGGGGACCCAGGGCTCCTTCCCCTATATACATATATAAATATAACCCGAGGAATAAACCAGAAACTCCACGTGACCAGCGCTGTGTTCTGGCTGGTGGGACAGCCCAGAGCAGCAGAAACCGCCCCCCCCTCCCCGGTCACGGCGAGCCGCCCCGCTTCCCTCGCACGGAGCACCGCGATGCGCTTCTCTCCATCCCGCTCAGCCCTCCTTCCCCATCAGTCTGTCCCTCCAAACTGGCCAAACAGCCCTTCTGAGCTCCAGCCTGGATCTCAGCCGGCCGAGGGGCTGTGGGTCCCGCGCTGTGGGAGGAGGTGGGCACTGTTCCCCCGGGGCCCCGATTCGCGGCGGGAAATGAGAGCAAGTGTCTGTGTTTTCACGCGCCTTTTCATCCTGCGCCTCTCCCACAACAGCCTTCAGTTACAGAAAAGCTCCACCTCCCATCCCTCCAGGAACCAAAGCCAAACCCCTCATCTCCGTCACGGCGCAGAGCAGCACCGAGTCCACCCATGAGAGCTACCTGCCCGGCGAGGTGACCCGCAGCCCCGCCTGGTCCAAAGACACCGCGGCCCGTTGCAACTCGGCCGAGAGCCTGGAGAGCTCCAAGGTGACGGCCGTGGCCCTCAACCTGCCTCCAGTCCAGCCCCGTGCCGCTCCCAAGCCCTCCACGCTCATCATCAAGGCCATCCCCGGGCGGGAGGAGCTGAGGAGCTTGGCTCGGCAGCGGAAGTGGCGCCCCTCCATTGGCGTCCAGGTGGGCTTCGCTCCTCCCTGAGGGCTGCGAGCCGGCTGCGAGCCAGCTCCGAGCCTGCCCGAGTGGCGTGGGCGATGCTGAGCCCCCGCGCCTCGCCTCGGGGCTGCCCTCCACCGTTCTCCCTTTGCTCCTCGGCAGGTCGAGGCCATCTCCGACTCGGACACGGAGAGCAGGAGCCAGAGGGAGTTCCACTCCATCGGGGTGCAGGTGGAGGAGGACAAAAGGTACCGCACCGCCGGGCTGGGCTGAGACCTGCCACGCTTGCTGCACTGGGGGGTCGGGTGCCCCTGGGGCTCCCTGAGCTGCCCCGCAGCATCTTTTCCCTCTCTCCTCCGGCTGAGACCCCCAGACCTCAGCGCCGTCCCTGTGCCGGGCTGGTTGCCCCGGGGCAGGATCTGGCCTTCCCTTTGCCCTTGCACCTCGCTGCTGCAAACGGACCGCCCGGGGAAGGGGCTCCCCTGCTCCTGCCCTGTGCTCGGGTCTCCTTCGCTGGGGCTCAGCCCTGGGGTTTGAACCCGGCCCAGGCACAGATGAAACCTTTGGGCTTTTCTGCAACAACACACGGCGTTTTGGCCGGGGTGGGAGCGCCGTGTGCCGGGACCTGCATGGCCTGCGGGAGGGGAGCTCCGGCAACGTGCCCACGCAGCCCTGGTGCATGCTCTCCATCCTCGGTCCAGCGCCGGTAGCCATGGAAACGGGCTAAGAGCAGAGGAGATGAGGGACTGGTGGGTTGCAGCGGCTCAGGGCTGTCCCCGTGGCCCTGAACGCTTGTGGGTCCAGACCGGCGTCCCCAGCCCCATCCTGCCTGCGGGCACCCCGCACCCTGCCCGTGATGGCACCCAGCGAGGGGACAGGGCAGCAGGGCTGTCCTCGCTGGCCGTGACGGGAGGGTCCCCATGTGCTCTCCGCAGGCGAGCGCGCTTCAAGCGCTCCAACAGCGTGACGGCGGGCGTGCAGGCAGACCTGGAGCTGGAGGGCTTCGCCGGCCTGGCCGTGGCCACCGAGGACAAAGCCCTGCAGTTCGGGCGCCCCTTCCAGAGGCATTCCTCGGAGCCCGAGTCCGGCCGGCAGTACGCCGTGTACAAGACGGTGCACACGCAGGGGCAGTGGGCGTACCGGGAGGACTACCAGCTGCAGTATGACACGGTGGAGGTGCCCCGGCGGGATGCCTGGATAGAGCGGGGCTCCCGCAGCCTCCCCGACTCCGGCCGTGCCTCCCCCTGCCACCGCGATGGGGAATGGTTCATCAAACTACTGCAGGCGGAGGTGGAGAAGATGGAGGGCTGGTGCCAGCAGATGGAGAGGGAGGCCGAGGACTACGACCTGCCAGAAGAGAGTGAGTCGGGTGGATTTGTGGGGTCAGGAGGGACTGGGGCTCCCATGGGGCTGGGGGGCACAGCCACAGTCCTGCAGCGCTCCCACCTTGGAGCATCTCCCCTGCCACGGCTAAAGAAGTTGGGTGGGGGCAAGAAACACTGCGAAACCCTCAGGGACTAGCAGGGTCCAGAGGAGGGAGGAGACCCTGTGCAGGCTGGGGGGATCTGAGCTGTCTGGCTGCCCCCGAGGGGTTGCAGGTCCCCGCCGCGCAGGGAGAGGCTCCGTGCCCTGCGGGAGCACTGACCGTCTGCTCTCCCCCTGCCAGTCCTGGAGAAGATCCGGAGCGCCGTGGGCAGTGCCCAGCTCCTCATGTCGCAGAAGGTGCAGCAGTTTTACCGCCTGTGCCAGCAGAACATGGTGAGTGCCGGGCAGGGGTGCCACGGGGTCAGCCATGGCGGGCGGGGAATCTCGCACCCTTAGCCGGCGGAAAAGGGGCTTTGTAACGCCCCGGGGGAGAACCAGAGCCCCCCAGCAGTGTGGGGATGGGATGGCCATGTGGCCAGCTGAGCCGATGTCCTGCAGGCAGACGTGGATGACGTCCCTCTGTCCCTGCAGGATCCCAACGCGTTCCCTGTGCCCACCTTCCAAGACCTGGCTGGCTTCTGGGACCTCCTGCAGCTCTCCATTGAGGATGTCAGCATGAAGTTCGCAGAGCTCCAGCAGCTCAAGGCCAACGGGTGGAAGATCATGGAGCCCAAGGTAAGGGCAGGGCTCTGCCACTGGCACTTCTCTGTCACCTCTCCCTCCCTCCTCCCCAAGCACATCTGTGCCCAATCCACAGCTGCAGGGCTGTTGCCAGCGAGTGCTTTTAGCAAATATTTGAAAAACAAAGATCTGGGAAAAATGAGGCTAAAGAAGGGGCTGTTCTGCCACCACGGTCTCGCAGCCGGCTCGCTAGGTGTTTCTGTGCGGCACTGCCTGCAAAGGGCCGGGCAGGATCTCGGCACAGGCAGGGGCAGCGTGCCCTGGGCACCTTCCTGCCTGTGCAGATGAACAAAAGCCCTGCCTCACGACTCGGGCATGGTGCAGGAGGGGCCTGGGGCCATCTCGCTGTGGCTTTGGCTTTGCCACCTGCGGCAGCACCGTGCGCGGAGGTGGACGTGTCCTGCACACCCGCTGGCTGTGCCGAGCCCAGTGGGATGCCCATTCCCTGGAGGTCCCGGCCCCGTGCCCGCCCTGAAGCCCCCGTTGTCTGTGCAGGAGGAGAAGAAGGTGCCTCCCCCGATACCAAAGAAGCCGCCGCGCTCCAAGGTGCACCCGGTGAAGGAGCGCTCCCTGGACTCGGTGGACCGGCAGCGGCAGGAGGCCCGCAAGCGGCTCCTGGCAGCCAAGCGAGCTGCCTCCTTCCGCCAGAGCTCGGCCACCGAGAGCGCGGACAGCATCGAGATCTACATCCCCGAGGCGCAGACCCGGCTGTGATCGCAGCCTCCGCTTTTCTACCCGGACTGGACGGCGCGGCCGTAGCTCACTGTGATGGGGGGCCGCGGGGACACCCTGGGGCAGCTCTTGGCCCCGCTCACAGCTTCTCTCTTTTCTATCTTAGACCTTTCGTGGATCCGACGGCGGGTGAACGCAAGCCCGGTTCTGCCCCGTCCCATTGCCCCCTGCCCGCATGCCCCTGCCAGCCTCTCCCGGGGTCCGGGGCTCTCCCTCCTTCTGCTCTCCCTGGGANAGGGGCTCCCCCGCGCTGCCCCCACCTGCCTCCGGCTCGGGTGCCACGGGGGACCCAGGGCTCCTTCCCCTATATACATATATAAATATAACCCGAGGAATAAACCAGAAACTCCACGTGACCAGCGCTGTGTTCTGGCTGGTGGGACAGCCCAGAGCAGCAGAAACCGCCCCCCCCTCCCCGGTCACGGCGAGCCGCCCCGCTTCCCTCGCACGGAGCACCGCGATGCGCTTCTCTCCATCCCGCTCAGCCCTCCTTCCCCATCAGTCTGTCCCTCCATCCATCCGTCCTTCCCTCCTGCCAGCCTGGGGTCTGGGAGCACCTCTGCAGCGTGGCATTAGCCAGGGGTGGGGGATACGGTCCCCCTGTGCCTCGCCGAATCCACTTCCCAGGTGTGCGAGCGAGGCGGCAGTGGTGGGGAGACCTGCCCGCAGCCCGTTGGCACCCGCGGTGCCAAGGACCGCGGCGGCTCTGCCCCGGGCCGGGCTCGGTGCCGGTGGGTGGGATGGGAGCGTGGACGTGGCTGGCAGCTGCCCCTTGAGTGCGGGGCTGCTAGAGATCACCCGGGGGGGCACCCCTTCTCCCCATTGCCCCGCGGGGATGGGACACCCCAGGACAGGGCTGTCATGTGCCTGGTGCCCCATGGGGCCGAGGGACACCCCGGGATGCTGCTGCTCCCAGCTCCCCCATTGCTGCACGCAGGCCTGGGAGTGGGGTGGGGGGGTCCCCCAAGGTCCCCTCCAGGGCAGAGCAGTGTCGCGGGGCAGGAGGCTGCATCTGCCCCATACCTGTCCCCATCCTCGGTCCCTCTCCAAGCACCCTGTCCCCCCCAGTGTCCCTTTTGGTGTCAGAAGGGGGGAGGACCCCATCCCTGTCACCCACCCCGCCACGCCAGCAGCCCTACGCAGCATCACCAGCCACCCCCCAGGCAGGGCCGGTGGGTGCCGGGTAGCTCCCGAAATCCGGGGCCAAGCCGTGCCCAGGGCCCTCGGGCAGGGCAGCGGGATTGGAGGCAGCTGGGGGGGACCCAGCTCGTGCCCCCCATGTAGCAGGGGGGGCCGGAGCTGAGCAGGGGGACGCCTCAGTGGGGGTCCCTTGCTCCGGGGGTCTGTTGGTGCTAAACACCTCCGGGACGGCAGCGCCCACTCAGCCACCCAAAGCCCTTTCCCACCCGCTCCCCCCCGCACCCCAGATTTAGGGATGTGCCTGGGAAGGGCCCCCCGGCCCCCGGCCAGCGCCGTGCAGTGACCGTGACACGTGGCTCCCTTTTTATTGTAACAAACCGCCGCAATTAATAAAGATGACTTTGGTTACTCCGGGCCAGTGGCCACCTCCCCGCGGGGACGCGGCCGGTGTTGGGCTCGCCTTTCCCCCGTCTGCCGCCCCTTTGTGTCCGTGGGG
>VZTV01024564.1:0-20083 GCA_013400875.1 Anhinga rufa | reverse complement strand
GGGAGCTGCTGGAGCAAGGCCAGCGCAGAGCCACAAGGATGCTCAGGGGATGGAGCATCTCCCTGGGGAGGAAAGGCTGAGAGACCTGGGCTTGTTCAGCCTGGAGAAGAGAAGGCTGAGGGGGATCTCCTCAGTGCTTATCAGTATCTGAAGGGCGGGTGTCAGGAGGGTGGGACTGGGCTCTTCTCAGCGGTGCCCGACGACAGGACAAGGGGCACCGGGCACAAGCTGGGACACGGGAAGTTCCACTGAAATCTGAGGCAAAACCCCTTTGCTGTGGGGGTGCCAGAGCAGCGGCCCAGGCTGCCCAGAGAGGCTGTGGAGTCTCCTTCCCTGGAGCCATTCCCACCCCGCCTGGACGCGGTCCTGTGCCCCTGCTCTGGGGGTGCTGCTCACGCAGGGGCTGGACGGGGGGAGCTCCGGAGGGCCCTGCCAGCCCCCACCGCTCTGTGAGTCTGTAAGTTCTGTTGGCTTCAGAGGGCAAAACCCCCGTGTGTGCCCGCCTCGCCGCTGTCCTGCAGCAGCCGCAAAGGGCTGGCACACTTGGCGTGGGCCGCGTGGGGCTAGCCGGGGGCGGCGGGTTTGGGCTTGGGCTATCCAGACCAGAAAGTAGGCCAGTCCGCACACTCAACTGGGAGCTGCTGCCTCTCCCGCACAGAGACATGGCATTTCCTCCTCACAGACAATGCCAGGGCTGAGCGGAGGGCAGAGCCGGAACAGCATAATTATATTTAATATAAATTAATTGCTGTGCTTCAGCTAACACCCATGTGCCACCCCATGCCGTGGCACTAGGGTGCTGCGGAGCCCAGTGCCCATCTCCCAGCTAGCCCACTGTGAATACCGCTTCCCCCTTCCCACCGCCCCTGGGGTACGTCTGCCGCTATGTGAGGCCCCCCCTTGGCCCGTTCCCTGGTGATGCTCTGCACCCCGCCAGCCCTCCATGGGTGGAAGAGATCACCTCCAGGGAGCTGCTCCTAAACCACAAAGGAACTGGAGCTCCCACCAGCTCCCGTGTTGCTTTACCCGCCAGGAGGACCGTGCCCAGCCCAGGCTTCACCCACACCAGCCACAGGTTCCCCAGTAAGCCGTGTGGGTGTCCCAGAGCTCTGGCACTGGTGCCAGAGCCACTTCCCAGTCGGACACTCTGTGCTGTCCCACCTCCTGGAGCATCTTTCCAGGTGACACGGGTGATGCTATGCTGGGGTGATGCTGAAGCCCGTGCTGGAAGCTCTTGCTCCATGTGTGGCACAGAGACATGTCACATGCCACCCTGCCGGCAGTGTGGGCATCGCTGTCACAGCCTCTCGCAGCGGCACGAGCCCTGGCTGTGTCGGTGCACGCCGTGACATGCTCATGGATCTGGGGAAGCACGAGTGGGCCGAGCAGAGCTGGAAAGGCGGCTGGCCAGAGCGCCAGCAGACCCTCCGCATAGCACTGCTTAAGGAGAGATTAAATGGAAATAATGCCTATTTATTGTAATATTTATCAAGGTTTAGTAAATAATTTATGCTGATTCCTCCTTGATTTCCTTGGGGCCAGTGTTCGGTTCTAGTGAATTAAAGTTTAACAACGCGTGACAAGCGGAAGGAGGTGGAACGGGCAGACACTGGGCACGCTGCCCCGGGGCTCGACCCGCGCCGCCCTGGCTCGGGCGGGAGTGAGGAGCACCCGGCCGCCGACTCCTGGGGAACCTCTGCAAATCCATTTCTTCTGCCCTCACCAGTCCCCCCAGTTTCCAGCGTGCAGAGCAGATCCCAGTGTCTACAAACAACACGACGTTTATTGGCTTTTTGGATCCATAGCTGATGCTGTGCGTGACATGTCTGTCTAAGGCACGGGGAGTGCAAAGGCACCGAGGGAAGCAGCAGAGTCAGCCTTTGGGCAGGACATCGGCATGGTGCTTGCATGAGCAAAGCGGGAAAAGCTGGTCCTGCCCCAGTATTGGCAAACTGGGGCACCGGTTTGGGTGTCACCAGCCCTGACCGGGCACCGACGGATGCATTTGTACCCAGCATGGGAGCAGCGGAGCTGGAGGACCCAAGAGAAGCTGTTGGGACATGGGAGCCCCCGTGTTCCCCCCTGCCAGCCCCGGTCCTGTGTGCCCTCCGAGCTCAACAGCTTCATCCCTGCATCTTTTGGCCGGGCTCGCTGCCGGGCCAGACAGCGCTGGCTGCTGCGGTGGGGTCGGCTGCTCAGCAGTCGTGCACGGCATCTGTGCGTTGGTGTGATTTCCAAGCCCTGTGGCATCACCGCGTGCAGCCAGCAGAGCTCCGGGGCTGCCCTCGCCTTACCTGCGTCTGCTCAGGCACCCATGGGCCTCCTTCGGGGGACTTTAGTTTGTCGGGTTCAGTCATTTTTCACACAGGTTGACTCTTGAGGGTTCGGGGACTTGGCAGGCTTGAAGATCTGCTGGGCCAAGGGGAAGGCGAACCGGCTGGGACGGGCAGGCTCACAGCTCCTCTCCTCTGTGGAGAGAACAGACACCCTCAGGCATGCCCACGGGCTGCTGGCACCCACCTACCGCTGAGTGTGCCCACGCTGCTGGGACACCCGGGGACGTGCCCATGGTCCCAATCAGGAGAGTTCCTGTGGATGCGTCCCCCTCCCCTTTAGAGCCACCGAGGTCCTGGCTGTAGAGTCTGGTGGTGGCATCACCGCTGGGGCCAGCCACCCCCGGACACGTCTCCCTCCCTCTTCCCCTCCCAGCACCCCATCAGACGGCAGTCAGGTTGGGAGCTGAGGCCCGCAGGGCTGCCACACACCTAGGCTGGGACTTGTCCTTCTCCTCCGTCTTGAGGTGGCACCGGCAGGTGGAGGCCTTGCTGTAGTTGACGGAGCGCTTGGTGGACTTCCACTTCTGTGCACGCCGCACAACCCGCTTGAAGATGAGGTAGAAGATCTCACAGACGGTGAGGACGATGCAGATGGAGGAGGCTCCAACCATGAAATAAGTGAAGACTCTCTTCTCAGTTGGCCGAGCGATGTAGCAGTCTACAGTGTTGGGGCAGGGGTCCACGTTGGAGCACTTGACCAGCCGTGGCAAGTCGAAGCTGTCCCACATCTTGTGGAGGAGGTAGAGGAACAGGATCTCTATGATAAGCTTGAAGAAGAGGCTGAGCAGGTAGGTCCACCACAGCCCGCCGTGCTTCTTGCCTGTGTTGCTGTAGAGCTTGGGGCAATTCTCCCCGTTCTTCTCCCGGTTCTTCTTCTCGCGGTCCTCCCGGTAGGCCACGTGCATGATGACCAGGAGGGAAGGGCAAGTGACAAAGATGAGCTGCAGGGCCCAGAGGCGGATGTGGGAAATGGGGAAGAAGTGGTCGTAGCAGACGTTGGTGCAGCCCGGCTGCCGCGTGTTACAGTCAAAGTCCTTCTGCTCATCTCCCCACACGCGCTCAGCTGCCACCACGTAGACCAGCACACGGAAGACAAAGACCACGGAGAGCCAGATGCGTCCGAAGGCCGTGGAGTACTTGTTGACCCCGCTGAGCAGCGCCTGCAGCGTTTTCCAATCCATGGCGGCCGGCGGAGGCCAGAGTCACCCGACCTGGAGAAACAGCAGCAGAAGCAGTGGGTGAAGAGATGTGGTGGGAGACAGCAACGGGGTGGCTCATCTCTCGCTGCACTTAATCTCATTGACCTGCCAGAATCTCTCCCTCACCACGTTACACTCATGTGGGGCGGGGGGAGCATCCCACTCGCGGGCAGTAAAGCCCAGCCCCGCACTCTCCCGCTGACAGTCAGGGGTGACTGAACCTCTCCGCGCTTCCCTCTGACGGAGGCTTTGCTGTAAGGGACGAGCCACCCGGCCAAGCCCCTGCCACCAAGTCCCCGGCCTGATTGCGCATGTTGGTGTAAATTGGCAGCACGATCCCCTGGAGCGGGCCAGGATCAACACGGGGAGGCTGTGCCTGGGCAGCAGGCGGGGACGGCTGTGCGGGCGCTTGGCACGTCAGCCAAGCGAAGGTTTGTGTGGACACCGGCCCCGTGAGCTGGCAGGTCCCTTGGGACAGGGAGGGGAGGGGACTCCGCAGCGCATTGCCATCCCCAACTGCATCTTCCTCCTGCCCTGCTGCCTGCAGGGGCACGTGCTGACGGCCGCCAGGATGGATGCCCAGTGCCCTGCCAGCTCCCTCTTGGCTGCTGAGGCACTGGCTCCCCGTGGGGCGCAGCACCGGACCACCATGGCTCCCAGTCTGCACCCCCAGGCTCATCCTCTCTCCTCCCCAGGGTTTTTTTTTGTGTGGCTCCCGCACGACCTCCACTAGCATGTTTTGAGGATGGATGGGGACCTTTACCATTAGGGAGATTCCAGGTGATCTCAGGCTTGGTCCCAGCCGGTCCCAGCCTTCCCTGAGCCTCAGTTTCATGGGTAAAATGGGCTAAACCAGCCACCGTGCTTTGCTAATGCTGAGAGCCAAAGGGGAAGCGGCCGCTGCAGAGCTGGGATGCCGGGACACGTCAGGGACCGTTTTCCTTTCTCGCAGGTGATGCCCGAGGCAGGCTGAGCATGGGCGAGAGCAGGGCTGCTGAAAGTAAGAGTCCCTGCATGTCACCAGCGGCACCCTGCACCCTGCTGCCGGCCGCCCCGAGGCCTCGCGCCGGCTAAACCGGCTCCGTGGCTCAGCCCAGTGCACGGAGAGCGGTGAGCTCAGCCCGACCCAGAGCTTTGAGAGCTTTGCTGCCACCTGGGTCTACAAAGCCCGGGTGATTTTTACCCAGAGGTGAGTTGGCAGCTGTTGACTCCATGCTGTAAAGGTGTCTCCCGAGGCAGAGGGCTTCACAGGATAGCAGGCTGGATCCGTCCCCGCACCATTAGCTTTTAAGGAGTTGCTTTGAGTAAGCACAGCGGCGTTTGCAGTGTGGGGGTGAAGATCAGAGCGAAGCGCCCTGCGATCCCAGGGCAAGCAGGGAGAGCGGAGCCCTTGATGGGCAGAGCCAAGCACCAGCAATGCTCAGAGAGGACTTTTTGCAGCCTCTTTGCGTTTGCAAGAATTAGTCCAGTTTTGTGAGGAGCTGCCAAGTTTTGTGGGTCCGTGCCCGACGGCGAGGACATGCTGCAGGCCAGATCCTCGCATGCCGCCGGAACGGTCCAGCTGCGCCCGCAGAGCTGCCGCGGGTCTGCAGCGCCGGGTGCTTGCGCAGCTCCAGCAGAAGGAATGCGCTGAAGCCCTGCGGGAGCCCCGACTGGCCCAGCAGGTTGGGGCTGGGGCCGGGACACGCAGGGGATCCCATGTAGGGCTGGGGAGGCAGCACCGCGGCCGGCAAATTCTTCCAGGGGAAACATGTCCCAAATATTGCCAGCCCCAACATTTTATTCCTGCATTTTCTACAAGAGGTGTTTTGCATGAGAAAAATATGTTTTTTTTTTCAGACAAATGCTTTGTTTCTGGCTGCTGACCAGCCTGCCCGGGGAGTGCAGGATGGCCCCGGAGCAAACGGGCTGCTCCAATTTCAGGCCAGATCGAAAAGCCTCATTCAACCCCAAAAGCTAATTCCATCAATCCCAGCTACTCGGGTCAATCAGCACCGCACATTCGCCGTCCCATTCCCAAGGAGCCGCTGCCCACTGCCAACCCAGCGCCCTTCGAGACGTACCTGGCAGAGGCTCAGGGTCCTTCCGCACTCACCAGGGGCTGCGGGGTGGGAAGTGCCCGGTGCGGGGCATGGCTGGGGGCGCGATGGCACGCGGGCGTTCAGGGTTCCCTCGTCCGGGGAGGGCTGCGTGGCACGGCGAGGCGTCCCGGGGCTGGGGAAAGGAACAGAGCCTGGAGCGCTGCCCAGAGCCCGCGGGGCTGCCCAGAGCCTGTCCCCGGCCGGGCCCACCCCACAACAAGCCCCAGACCTGCCGCTGTGCTCCCACACTGCTGGCCCGGGGATGCACCGGGAAGCGCAGCTTAGCCGAGCGGGACTGAGCTGGGGTCCTGCGCCAGCATGTGCCGAGTGCCAGGGCAGCGCCTCTGCCCAGCCCTGCATATCTCTGCTTGCCACCTCATCTGAAACCGGGAGATCCTCCTCCCCGGCAAACCCGCGGCAGCTAGCTGGGGTGGGGAGAAATCGCAGTGCTCCCGCCCAGCCCTTTGCTTTAAAACTGGGAGAGGGGAGCTGCTGCTTCCCCCTCCTCAGCCGAAAGCTGGTGCCAGTGGCAGAGCCCATAGCCCCGCATGCCCCCAGGGCCAGTGCCCCCTCGCCGTCCTGCCAATTCGCCCATGCCCCCATCTCCAGGGCCCCAGCACCCATCACCTGCCCGGCACCCACCTGCGCGGCTCAGCCCAGCGACCCGGCTCTGGCCGTGGACCCACGGCGGGGCAGGAAAGGGAGCGTGAGGTCTGTGCCGAACCCCGTGCCGGGGTGCGGTGTGCGGTGCCGTGGGAGCCCCGCAACCCGGCCGGCGCTGGCCGGCAGCCAGGCAGAGCAGGGGCAATGCTCCAGGTGTGCTTGGCTCTCTGTCTGCAGTGACGGTTTGCCTCCCGCAAAGCCTGGCACCCTTTCCAGCCCCATGCATGCCAGGCTGCTGCATCACCTCCGGGTCCTGCCCCGCGTGGGTGCAGGGTGTTGGGCCAGAAAGCACCCAGCTCCTGCCTGGGGTGCAAACGCAGCAGAGTGGGGCTGTGCATGTTCTCCTGGGAGGGGCTCAGCCTCTTTCGGTCCCTGGGGAGGGTGGTGGGACGGAGGAGCAGGGCCTGGGGTGGCCGTTCCTGCTCCTCGGGGTGCCACGCCGTGCCATCCCCCTGCATCACTCCCCGGGCGTGCAGCCCCATGGGCCAGAGACCCCGGCACTGCCTGCGGGGTCCCAGCGTGGCACTGCGCGCTGTCGGGGTCCCCACCTTCGGCCACCACAGGCAGAGCAGCCCCAGCTGTAACACAGCTCCCACCTGCACCCCCTTAGCACCGCGGGGTCCGTCCCCCCACGACCTGCAGGTCCCCACGCCCCTGTGAGCACCCCGCGCCTCTGCCCCGGTGCGCTGGAGGTACCTGCCCAGCCGGTAAAGGGCCAGAGGCGGGGTGGCCGGATCCAGGCACCTTTCGGAGTGGGGAAGCTCTTTCCCGGCTGTGTTGTCTGCAGCCCTCCTTGCGTGCCCAGGTTTTGCCCGCAACGCTGAGCCTGTGCCGGGAGGGGAAGGGTAGTTTGTTGTGTTCCCAGTAACTGGGTGAGTCTGGCAGACAGCTCCCGTGGAGGTTCTTGTCTGCACACATGCACGCACATGCTCGGGCTGAACAACGGAGGCGGGCCAAATCCTGCAGTGAGATCAACGGAGCCAGATTCCTCTGCAAGCAACGCCAGTGGCTCCTGCCAGGCGACGCTCCATCCTCCGCACGGGTGGCCACGGGCACTGCAGACCTGGCAGGGAACCCCGGGCAAGGCCAGGGCAGCTGGGGACTGGCACCGGGCTCACACCGTCCTCCAGCTACAGGGCAGCCAGCAAACCTTCCCAAGGATCACAGATTATGCAATTAGAGCCTACTTTTTAAACTATTTTTCCTTAGTAATAGTTTTGCAACAGCACATTGGTATCTCCAACCTACAGCAACCTGCAGCCACCGCCTTGCCGGCGCCGGGCTGTCCCGGATCAGACCTTTCCCAAAGGGTGGCACGGACGGGGTGGCAGAGCACGGCAGCAGGGACCCCTGCAGCGGGACCCCGTCCTGACAGCTGCCGCCGGTCCTGTCCTCCTAAGTCCTGGGATGTGTCCCGAAGGGGACCGTCCCTCTCCCCAGCGTGCCGGAGGCTCCCAGGAGGCTGAGTCAGCCCTTCCCTGCCCCGGGCTGCCGGGTGCCCTGCTCAGCCTCTCCTCCTGGAGCAGCCCCATTTCATGCCTCTGCAGACATGGCCCGGGCAGGAATGCATTTCCACTCGTCCATGGTTTACCCAGCCTTTCGGCTGCCCCGAGGCTTTCCTGGCATTGCTCCGGCACACCCTGGGGCCGAGAACTCGGTGGCATTTTCCCAGGCACTCCCTGGCCTGCGGAGCCCCATGCGGCGCCTCGCCTCGCCGGGGCCACCCCTCCCATGGGGACACATCTGAAGAGCCCCGATGGGTGCTTGATGTTGTGAAAGGCTTACACTTGGCAGGCAAGGAACCACTCACCCAGCAGCTTTTTGGCTCCAGGAGGTCAAATAAAGCCTGCGGGGGTTTTGCCGGGCTGGGGATGTGGCAGGGAGCGGCCACGTGAATGGGGGCCCAGGGGAGCCGCAGCAAGCCCTTGTGGGAGCCTGGGGGTGCGGAGCGGGGTGAGCCTGGAGGAGGGGGCAGACAGGGGCACCCTCGTCCCAGATGAGAGCAAAGGGAGCTCTCTGGAGCAGCCCGGAGCCTCCCCTCACCCAGGAGCTGCCTTTGCACGGTCCTATCGGCAGGATCAGGAATTTGAGCTATGTTGTTGTAGAGAGCCGGTGTTGCGGCAGGGGTTCCGGCAGAAATCTGGGGGCTGTGGCCTTCGAGATAAAAAACCCAGGAGAGAGGGCAGATGGCCAGAGAACGGCCAGCAGGTCTGATTCCCAGTAAAACCCTGTAAGGGCCAAGTGAAGAGTGGAGCCGGATACCCCCAGCAGCCTCTCACCTGCAATTTCAGCATTTCAGGAGGGACCACGCGGCCACGGCAAGAAAGTGCAGGTGCCTTTTGGCATGGGCAGAAGCTCCCCCCTAAGGCAGTTGGGTGGGCAACAGAAACACCCCGTGTTTCGCAGTGTTTTGCAGCACTGAGCTGGGTATTTGGGCATCCCAGCAAAGGGCAAGTCCTTGCGCCCTCTCTGCCACCCCTCTGCCGACTGATCCAGCGCAGGCGCAGGGACAAGGTGCCAACACGGTTCGGCAGCTCTCGGCACTGGGGAGCCCTCAGCGGAGCTTCAGGTGCGCGCCCAGGGTATGTTACCCTGCTCCGACCCGGTGGGGTGACAGGTGAAAAGCTTCAGTGCCAGATCTGAAAGCTAAAAACACCCAGTGACTTCCAGTGGCCTGACCTTGGGTCCTCCGTAAAGGAAAAAAACCGAGCAGCGGAGCCGGCGGCCAGCAAACCAGCAGGAAAACCTCAAAGTCTCTTTAGAAGTGTCTTAAATGGGGCATCGCAGGAGTCAGCCCTTGGCCCCCAGCCAGGGCTGGGACCCGGCTCTGCCTTTTATCTCCAGCTCCCTGCCTGCCAAGAGCATCCCGGCCGCCCTGCTCCAGGGCCACGTCCCCGGGGAGGAGACCTCCCCCACAAGCGCTGGGGCGCGGGAGTCACCAGGAGCCTGGGAGCCGGCGGCCGGGGCAGCCGCCCGCTCCGGCACGCTGGATGCAACCAGACACTTGCTTTTCAATTCCCAGCAAACAGGCGGTTTTTGGGCAGGGAAGAAACAAGCCCCCCTCCCCGGGAAGGAGAGGCTGCCCCCAGCCCGCATCATGGCGCACACACACCCTCCACATCCCTGGCTGGGCTGGAGTTAGCGATGGGTTTGCTTTAAATCCCCTCTCCCCAAAATTCAGGGGACTTTCTGGGCACCCCACCAGCAAATGCAATCCCCTGCATGATGATGCAAAGTCTAGGAAATATTCAGCTTTTATTGTGACATCCCCCAGGTCGTTTGCTTTACCACCGGCACCGGTCCTGCCTGTTAACCCGGAGCTCTGGGTCCCAGGAGGTGGTGCGGTCGCCAGCCCCACCGTTTCTGCAGCACCAGCCGGGGCAACCTCAGCTCCCCTTGGTGCAGAGCACAGAAACGCGTCAGAAAGAAGGAGATGAACGCTCCCGTTTGTCCCGCCAGCCGCCGCTGATCCCAAGCTGGGATGGTTCAAGACACCCGGAGCTTTGCGGAGCAGCTGCAATGCTTGCTCGGAGCAAGATAAAGCAGCACAACAACAAATGGCAACTGGATTATCAGGTCTCTCGCAACAGGCAGCAGCTCCGGCTGCTGCTTTGATGTGTGGAAACGGGGCAGGCAGGCAGGGTGGTTGCTCTGGGTCTCATCTCTGCAGCGATTAGCGCTTGCAACTGAGGAACACCTCTGGATTTTGCTAATCGAGGACAGCCTTGATCAACAGCGGCCAACCTTGCTTGAAAACAAACAGCCCGGCCCTAGCTCTTTAAATCAGAGGCAATGGCTTGCACACAAAGAACAGCTTGTATCCTCTGACGTTAAAGGCTTCAGTAAAGAAATTTTTCAGGTGGATAATCCAGCAAGCACAGCAAGGAGAGCAGGCAGAAGGAAGGCAGAGATCAGAAGGGCTTTACTTAAAGGACATGGAAGAAATCCACCTGTATTTCACCATCTGCTTCTCTTCCCCCAGAGGTCTCCAAACTCACCGGTGTCTTTGCAAGGGGACCGGGCTGGTGGCAGGGTTCCCCCCAGGGCTCCTCCACCGTCCCCACCCTCGTGGGGCAGCTGGTGTGGTCCCTGCCTGGGAGCACGGCAGCCCTGCCTGCCCTCGGCATCGCCCCGGCCGCGGAGGTCCCTCTGCCTCCCCCTTCAGCCTGGTCCCTTTCCCCAGGGGGGGCCGTGGGAAGGAGATCAGCTTTGCCCAGCAAGGGTCTCAGGTGGGAGCTGGTCCTTGGGGTCAGACGTGCCGCGAAGTGGCAGTGACCCGACACGGAGAACGGCCCCGATCCGAAAGGGCACGGCGATGGCATCCTCCCCCCCCCGTGCTGCTTCCTTTGCAGCAGAGCCAGCGAGTGCCAGGGCTGCTGCTGCTCATGGAAAAAATAATAATCACACCCTCTAAATAAAGCGAAACCAGTAACAGATCGTGCTGCATGTTCAATGCTAATGTTACTTATGAGTGCATTTGCCATGAAATTATTGTTAATTATTCATCCCGGCTAATGCTCAGTTACCGTTGATGGCCTTAGAAATTGCTGTGCCGCCTGAGTCACGGCAGAACGCGACATATTACAGCAATAAACGAGATCATATTCTGCCATTTAATGTTATTGTTTAATCAATGGTTGGGGTGTTCTTCCTCTCCTTTATTTGGCTGTTTTGCTCGGGTGTTTTCCTCTGGCCGGGCAGGAAGCGCTGGCAGCCCACGACAACCTCCGCCTGCCCAGCCGGATCCTCACCAAGCACACGGTCTTGTCCCCACTCGGCTAATGAGCGCTATTAATGATGATTGCATCAGTCTGAAATGGCCCTGACACCTGTGGTGTGTGACCTGTGTAGGGTGGGGGATACAGAGAGGGGCTCCCCGGGGGGCTTGAGCGCGCCCGTCCTGGCTGGCCGCTCTCCCCCGCCACCTCCACCACCTCCGAGCTGGGTTGGAAATTTGTGACGTGTTTGAATCGCTCCAGCCTGTCCCTGGCAGCCCACAGCTGCAAAGGGCACTGCCACCCGTGGGTCCCGGGGCTGTTCACGCCTCTGGGTGTGCCCGCCTGTGCCCAGCCACCCATCTTAAATCAAGAATTTATTTATTTTTTTTAAAAGCCTGAGATTACAGGGAGATAATGAAGCTGTCCTCCTTGCTTGCCTGCATCCAGTGCCCAACGAATGCAGCAGGAGTTTTGGTGTTGCCTTGCTGGGCTCAAGGACAAGCCCTTCCCCGGGGAAGCACAGACCTCCTAACACCCCGTGCATCCCAAAAACCAGCTGCCCACCTGCGGCGCTCCTGCCTCCAGCCAAAGCCATTGCTCGTGCCCAGCTCCAGGGGCTGCTCCACGTTTCAGTGGCTTCTCTCTGGCAGACCTGAGCCTCCGGCTGATGGTTTGTCACCACGGCTGGTCCAAACCCAGCCCGGAGCGATGCCTTTCCAGGGGTTCCCAGCCCTTACTCCTCCCTTTGCAGTGTTGTACCCCAGGAGCAGGAGAACAAACGCTTTGGCCACCACTTCTGCGGGACAGAAATTTTTATTCATTGCAAGGATACCCTCAGGACCAGCTAAGCCAGCCTGGCTGGGATGGGCTCGACCTCCGGGCACCGCTGCTGGCTCATAGCCGCTGCCGAGCCTCTTGTCCCTGTTGGCTCTCGGGGGCGCCGTGTGTCCTACAGCACCCGTTTTACCCCAAATTCAGCAGAATGATGTAAGGTACCTTCCCCAGGATGGGAGAAGCTGAGAAGCCCTCGGGCACAGCCCGACTCCGAGGTACTGCCACCCCCAGCGCTCCTGCACCAGTGCAGGGGGGACAGAGGAGGATGAGGAGGGTGCAGGGCAGGTGAGCGGCTCCTGCTTTCCCCAGGGCAGCTCTAGGGAAGAGCCTCCTCCTCGGGCAGCGTGCCGGGGCCGGAGGCCGTGGCGGGGATGGAGGCTGTTGGGGGTTTGTAGTCCACCCCATGGAAAACCTGCCCACCCGTGCTCGCAGGCTCGGTGCTGGAGAGCGTGCAGTCCCGGCTGTGCCGACAGCTCTCCCCGCTGCGGGCCAGGAGGCACTCGCGGCACCGCTTGCTGATCAGGTAGGCAGCCTCGACGAGGCTCAGCACGACGCAGACGCAGGCGGTGACCACCATGAAGAGGGTGAAGATGTTCTTCTCGGTGGGCCGGGAGATGAAGCAGTCCACCACGTTGGGGCAAGGCGGCAGCTCACACTTCACCACCCGGGGCAGGGTGTAGTTCCTGTAGAAGTGGTAGAAGATGTAGAGGAAGACCACGTCCACGCCGGCCTTGAAGACAAGGCTGAGCAGGTAGGTCCACCACAGCCCCCCCCGCTTCTTGCCGGGGTTGGGGTAGATGCAGCGGCAGTCATCCCCGCCGGCGGCGCGGTGCCGCTGCTCCTTGGCCTCCCGGTAGGCCACGTGCATGATGACCAGCAGGGAAGGACAGGTCACCAGGATGAGCTGCAGGGCCCAGAGGCGGATGTGGGAAATGGGGAAGAAGTGGTCGTAGCAGACGTTGGTGCAGCCCGGCTGCCGCGTGTTGCAGTCAAAGTCCTTGTGGTCATCGCTCCAGACCCGCTCGGCCGCCACCACGTAGACCAGCAGGCGGAAGATGAAGACCACGGACAGCCAGATGCGGCCGAAGGCTGTGGAGTACTTGTTGACCCCGCTGAGGAGCCCCTCAAAGACCCCCCAGTTCATGGTCCCCTGATCCCGTTAGCTAGCCTGGGAGGAGAGAGAAGATAAGGTGACACCGAAGAAGCAGCGAGAAGTCCCCATCGGAGCACCTGCGTGCCCCGAAGCACCGAGCCATGCTGCCACCCGCGTGGCCTCGGGGACGGTCTCTGGCCTCTGCTCGCACACGGGGACACGCACCGACACGTGCCCCAGCACAGACCTGGTCTGGGCGACGCGTCTCCGCGGAGCGCCGTCCCCCTCTGCGGGGTCGCGGGGACCTGGCAAAGCTTCCTGGTCCTGCCGTGGCAAAAGCATCCTTCAACCACGGATTGCTACGGTCTGTGCCCTGCTCAGCCCTCCGCCGTCCTGCACCACCCACCCCATCTCTCGCCCCATTGCCCAGGTATTTGTTATTAATTTTCCTTACGTTGCCAGGCCTGGCCCAGGCAGACAACAAATAGCGCAGCCGGGGCATGACTCACCCAGCAGCTCCGCCACTGTGTCCTCTCCCATCGCTGGAATCTGCCGTCGCCTCCAGTCCCCCACCCGGGCAGCACAGGCGGAGCCGTGCGCCGCCCCACGCCGTGCCCACGCAGCGGGGCGGCCGCACCGGGCATGGCACAGCGCAGCCAGCGGGCACCGCGGAGCCCGGGCAACAGGCGAGCTGGGGGGGGCTGCAGAGCCCCAGGCAACGCCGAGGTGCTGACCCAGGGCTGGGCGGCCACAATAACCACTTTCCATCAGCTCAGGCTGATCTCAGCCCGCCAGGAACCCCGAGCAGCTGGTTTGACCCTGGATTGCATCATGCCAGATAAACGCACCCCACGTGGCGTGGGGCTGCAGCCGAGGGGGACTCCCAGGGCTGCCTTTGGCACCGACTCTCTTTAAACCTTTTACCTATCAGTAAAATAACAAGATTCCCACTCGCTGGCAGCGCTCCTGGGGGTGAACACGTCCCGCTGCTCCGCACAGCCCAGCCAGCTCACAGGGCTGGGGCGGCCGCAGAGGGCACGTACCTCCTGCAGGAGCCGGCAGCTCCCATCTCACTGGGGCGACCCCCGGGGATGCACACGCAAAACCCCGTGCACGCTTTCTCCTTCCCCGTGCACACTTCGGCAGCAGCCCAGGATGCGCCCATCACGCCGGCATCGGGTCGGGCTCTGCGGCATGGGGCAGACACACATTCCCCAGCCCCAGCGCTGCCTTACCAGGGCCAGGGGCTGCAGCAGAGGAGTATTTTCATGCCGCTTACCTGCGGGGTGTCCCTCTGCCGAGGCTGGCACTGCTGCCGGTCCGTGCTTGCCCACGGCAGGAGCATCGCCTGGTGCGAGAGGCGCCGAGTGAGTCATCCCTGGGCTCCTGGGAGTGAGGAGGAGATTCCCAGAGGGAAGGGATGGGGTTCAAGGCAGATCCCCACATGTCCCGGAGGCTGCCAGATTTCCTGGAGCGAAGGGCTGCCCCGCAGCGCGTGGGGGCCCAATCCTGCTGCTGTGCAGGGAAGGGCTGCATCGGCTGCCCCACGGCGGGGAAGAGTGCATGCTGAGGGGGTCTGCCCCCAGCTGCCGCAGGAACGCCAGGATACCCAGCACGGCCTGGGGTCCCTCCATCCCCTCCGGGATGGGGTCACACCCGTCTTTGCTTGCTCAGACCTGCCCGGGTGACATGCCCCAAGCCCCGGGAGGACCTGCCCGGGGCACCGCTCAGCCAAACACCTCCCTTTATAATCCCTTTTTACTTAAACTTTGCACCCTGGCAACAACTTAAGAAGAGCCTTTATCTCTCCCCACCTTCTGACGAGTGGGCGGCAGTTGATTATTTCACTGGGAATTAATTAATCACTTTTTCTGTGCTCCCCACACCTGGAAGCTGGCACAAGTCTCTTCCCTATCACCCCCTCCCTGTCACCAGAGCCGGGGAACCCTCCCAAGATAAGCCCCCGGCTCAGAGAACCCCCTTTTTCGAGTCCCCTTTTTTGGCTTGCAGCTGTGGGGTGCAGCAGGGAGCAGAGAGCAAGGGTGGGGGCCAGATGGGTGGGGGGCCAAGGAGCGGGTCCTGCTGCATGGGGTGCAAGAGCTCAGGTACGGCTGGAGTCATTTGAGGAACAAACACACGTTTCATTTGCAATTCCGCTGGGTTTTAAAAAAACACGTAGAGAAACAAATCTAAACAGCTGTAAAGTAAATTACCACTGTTTGCGGATGGCTCCAGGGAAGAGTTCTGCAGTTTGAAGTCAAACAAGCCCATTTTTATTTTTTTTTTTAACATGTCTGTGCGGTGGCTGTGCTGGGAAGGGGGTTGCTGGGGGCTGCGTCCCCCCCCAGGCAGGCAGGGAGGGCACGGAGCAGCACCCATCCCAGCAGTGGGTGAGGGGGAACCTTCTGCCCCAGGCACCCCCAGGCTTGGGGGTGTCCAAGGGGGCTCTCGTAGCTTGCTGCTTTCTGGGTTAAAATCCCCTCTTTTGGGGAGCTGCCAGATGTGATGGGCAGTTTCTGCCAACGTTGGGCTCCAGGCAGGGCACACCTCCACCCCTCCACCCCTCCACCCCTCCACAGCACCCAACGGCCCTTCTGGGATTGCGGGCACAGCCACCGTGACCTCCCCTCGTCCCCCTGTCCTGCTTCGACGGCAGGACGAGAAAGCGAGCGGCCGCGCAGCTTTCCTCCATGGCCCGCTGTTCGGGACTGTCCGGCCGAGCCAAAGTGGAGATCAGCCCCCGTCTGCCTGGGAAATACCTGGCGGAGGCACAAACCAAATAAACAGGGGGACAGAAGAACGCGGAGTGAGGTGAAGCAAGAGGCAGGAGCTGCTCTGCTGCCGCCTCTCCCTCCCCAGCAGCCAGCCAGAGCCGCAGCAGGTAGCAAAGCATCGCTCTGCGGCCAGCGGCCGTGGTGCATCCTCTGCCCTCGGGCTGGCGGGCACCGAGCTCCCGCGGCCAGAGCTGCCATCCCGCCGCTTAAATTTGCTGGAGATTTCAGTTTGCCAGAGGCAGAAGCGGGGGTGCCGAAGGCTGCACCCTCCACCAGCCAAAACCAGCCAGCCCATGCGAGTCCGCGGCGCTGGGGACGCAGAGGTGTATTAATGGCAGCACTTTATCTTCCAGGAACAAGCCCCATTAGTACATTTTCACTACAACATGAAATATTAATAACACTTTGCATTTATATAGCGTTATTCATCCAGGAGTCACTAGCCAAGCTCCTGACATGAATCAAACACCACAGCCCGCTCCGGAGGAGGCAGGTAAATAGGATTATACCCATTTTCCTGCTGCACACACCGAGGCACAGGGTTTCCTCCAGGGCACCAGTGCGTTGTGCCGGTGCCTGTCACGGGTGAGACCACCAGCGCTCTTCTGCCTGCCGTCTGAGGATGCCACCGCTCTAAAGCTCACGGGGCCGTCTGCCCTGCACGGGCATCTCCATCCGGCCCACCCGCTTTGCGGGGAGTTCTGCTATCGTCAGACAGAAGTTGCTGTAGAAAAGAACGCTTCCTTGGGCCGCCGGCATGTTGCTTTTTCCTTGAAGGTTTTGGAACTGCAAGAAAAGTTTTTCCACTTTGTAAAACAATAACAACAGCAACAATAATATTTAGAGCTTTTTTTTTGGTCCTTTTGGTCCCTTCCTTGACAGATTTTGCAGATATGAAGTACGGCAAACCTCGTGCCTGTTACTTCACCCCCTCAGCGCAGCTGCAGACTGCTCTGCTCCCCGGGAGCATTGCTGGCTGATATTTCAAAGCATCTCCCATCCCTCCGCCAGCAGCTCCTGCAGGTTTAAGCTGCCTGACACCACACGGGTGATGCATTCCTACTGTCTCCAGCCAAGCTCCAGGATCGGGTGCCTTTGCTGAGGATGCCAGCAGCCAGGCTGGGACGTGCCGGGTGGCCGGCAAGCGTTTGGGGGTTATTGGCTTGGATTAAAAATAATAGTCAAGGAAGGAAATGCGTTTTACATTTGTGCTGTGAAGATTGAGCTGTCTAGGTCCTCTCTGTGGAGAAGGACCCCACGGGTACACAGCCGTTCTCCAGGCCCATCTGCTGAGCGTCACCAGCTCCAGGGACTCGCAGGGTCCCAGCAAACCCTGCTCCCAGCACCACAATGACCAGGCAGGTCCTGAAAAGTTTGATTTTTTTTTAAAATAAAAAGTCCAGCTGAGGAAGTCTTGGGGGGACACATCCCAAACGCACATGGCCAGCGCTGAGCTGCTGCCTCCTCCAGCTGCTGCAACACTGCTAACGTGCTGACGGTGCAAGGAGGGGAGTCGTTCAGTGCGCTTAGGAGACCCGTCAGCCCACAGACAGCTGGGCCCTGACTCAACCGGAGGGCTCCCGCGGCATGACAGAGCCAGCACAAAACCAGCGGGGAAAGGGCTATTTTCATCTTATTAAAGAGCCTTATATTTAAAACCTCCTTCAGGTCTACAGCACAAGATGATTGCAAAGGCTTTTACACACTAACTCAGCAGGAATCGCTTCTGCTTTTGGTGCTGTTGCATGCAGATGCTGGTTAGCGGGGCGGAATCCCATTATTGATGCTGGATAAATACAGAAAAATAGGTCCTGGGTGAAATTACAGAGCGGGTGGTGAGCGGCAGGGAAGCGCTCTTTGCACAGCCCAGCCACTGCTCCCTTTACCCAGCACCCTTGTTATTCAAAGAAGGCGGCACCTTGTTTGCAGATAATTAAAAAACCCAAACAGATTAGTGAAAACTAAACACACAGAGCAGGCTGGATGTTGGCTGAACCACTGGGAAAGTCGTGTGCGCGTCTGTCCTGTTGCAGCCAAACTGACTGCTGAGTGCCTGGGTCAGCCCCGGTGCCCTCCCTTCCCTGGCCCCATCTACCGGCCCATGGCTCCCGGCTGTGCTGCAACCCGCACTCCCCCATCCCGGGGCTCACGTGGGTGCTCACCACCTCCCCATGCCGCCAACGCCTTGGGAGCCTTGCAAAAACCCCAGGGATTTCCTAGGGAGGCTCCCACATGTTTTTGGGCTCCACCTCTGGCAGGGGGTGCCGGAAAAGGGTGGTGAAAGGCCCTGCAGATGCTGGTGGCTGAGGGACACGCGCCATGGGACTGACCTCCCATCTCCCAGCAGACACGGGAAGAGCCAGCGCAGCCCCAGCACCGCAGCCAGGGGCTCAGCAGGAAGGGAAAGGGGCGAGACGGCTTCAAACCCTGTTTTTAGCAGGTCCCACAGGGCCCTGGAGAGGTTCCCACCCAAAGCACTCCATGCAGCGCTGCTGGAGGAGGAGGGAGGCTGCAATTAAAGGGAGGATGGTGAGAAGGTGGCACTGCTAATGAGGCTGAGAGCAATTAAACCGCCTAGCTGGCACAGCAGGGGTGAGGGCAGTGTGCTGACGAGGAGGGGGCTGTGGCACCCACGGAGAGCGGCCGGCGCTGCCCGGCGAAGGCGTCTGGATCCAGCCTCACTGAAGAGATGCTGCAGCGGGGCAGGGGCCGCGGTTCCGCTGCGGCTGGACCTGCGGGTACCGTGGGGCACGGGGAGCTGCGACCCACGTGCGGTACCCCACAGCACCCACCAGCACCGGCCCCAGCGCAGGCGTGTTGAAAGGACCCTTTGCTGCCCTAAGAGCCGCTGATATGAATGCTTCCTCTGGCGCGGGTTTCCTTCACGTGGCCAGGACAGTGGTTTGCAGATATGTTGGGTCTGTTGAGAAGCTCTCCTATGGCAAACCCGTGGTTTTGTAAGGACTGTCTGGATCAGAGCAGGCAAACCCTCCACAGCCCAGCCTGGTAGGGGCCATCCAACATGGCCAGAACCCGTTAATCTGCTAACATTTATAAGGGAGACTGCAGGGAGTAACCTCATTTCTAGGGAGAGCTTAATTAATCATGGAATCAAACTGACTCGATGAGATGGTTTGCTGCCAAGGAGATAAATTCACATGGTTGGTGCTGGCTGAGGATGGGGACAAGGTTTGCAGGGACCCAAATCACGATGGCGGTGAGATGACAGGGTGAGCAGGGTGCCAGGGAACGCCCGTCCTGCAAAACCCTTCTCTGCACTGGGAAGCAAGTGAAGAGGGCACAGAGGGGAGATGCTGCTGTGGCATTTTGCCCCTCTGAGGGCAGAAGAAAGAGCATTTCCAGTCTGTGCAGACCATGTCCCTGCAGTGATGGCAAGGGAAGAGCATGGAGGGCAAACTCATAAGCTGGAGGGGACCATGGGCAGTCACCGGGTCCTAAAACCCAGGCAGGGAGGGTCAGGGTCCCCGGATGCTCTCAAAGCGGGAGCAGAGCCCATCCCAGCCCTCAGCCCCTGCTGACGGCTGCAAAGGGGCCCCGTTGCGTCTGTATTGGGTCCTTTGGCCAAATAATCATCGTGGAAATGACATCTTTGCCCTTGCCATTGACCTTGGCAGCATTCAATGGGCGACCCGCAGGTCAAAGTCTTTATATCCTATTACCAGTCTCCTGAGTCATGCCTGTCCCCTGGCAAGTTATATTATTTTGAAATGGCAGCTAAATGGGAAAGAGGTCATGCTCCCAATACAGCAACA
This sequence comes from Anhinga rufa, assembly GCA_013400875.1. Lineage (NCBI taxonomy): Eukaryota > Metazoa > Chordata > Aves > Suliformes > Anhingidae > Anhinga > Anhinga rufa. Next base: position 612 of record VZTV01024564.1, on the reverse strand, counting down.
ATAGGACATGACAGCACTTTTCTGAGTGATTAAGCCTCAGGTGATGTCGGGGCTACAAGACAAGTGGCTGAAGGCTGAAAGACTTTAATCACCCCGGACATGTCATCGCATCCTCGCGCTCCACCCCGCCAGGGTGAGCTTTTAGTGCGAAACGGGAGCGATAGAAAAAATAATCAAGCCCAACCTGTGCACTCACCAGTTAGTTATCCGTGCTGCAGGTACCGCTGTTAATAATCAGCCCGAGCAGCCTGTTGGCCCTCAAAGATCATTGTGCAATAAATAAGCTCTGATGTCTTAAAATAACTGTCTGGGGCCGCCGGAGCAGACGCTAGATGGCATTGGGAGAACGCGCCATGCGATGCCGGCCGCCTTCCCTGGAACAGTCTGGCAAAGCAGAGCAGAAAACTCAGGATGACGGAGCAGAAAATGTCTCTCCCGGGGAGAAGCTGCCAGCTCACCTTCAGCCTCGCACCAACCTTGCGGCGGGGCGGCTGCATGGCCTCCGGCTTCCCGGGGGTGAGTGCGCCGGTATGGCAGAGCTCACAGCACTTAGCCTCTTTGCTGAGCTAATAAACTAGTTTCTCCCAACATATATATATATTTTTTTTATGA
>VZTV01024563.1:0-13050 GCA_013400875.1 Anhinga rufa | reverse complement strand
AGTTTCCACAAAAACGTGCTGCTGTTGTTTCAGACCTATTGTGAATGGGTGTCTTGGCAGTGAAAGATGTTTCATGCTTCCAAGGCCAACCCAGGACTTGGCCCCTCTGAGGAAGTGAACGTGAACAAATTAGCCCTTCACAATGCATTCCCTCAAGTCCAAGAGACACCCCTCCTGGGATTATTTGGCACCCCGCTACTACCATGCAAGAACGGTCTCAGTTTTCCAGCAGTATGAAGTGTCGTGGTTGGCACTAGGTCTTTCAAGAGTGCTCCAGCACGTGAACCTAATTTCCCCAGGTTGTGCTGAGCCGTCGGGGCGATGGGAGCGGTGCCAGGCACTAAGCTGTCTTACAGACATGCCTACAGCTTCATGTTCCTATATAAGTGCTGTTACAAAAATCAGCTTGTGGGTTTTTTCATGCTCTGTTCCCAGACTAAGGGTTCTTCAGAGTATTCTTCAGGTATTATTTCTAAGCAGCATCTCTGTACACCATATTAAAGAGAATTAAAGGTATTTTGTCTCCTATGCTGTATTAAATAGAATACAAAGGTATTTTAAGATTCTCTTTTTTAAAGAAATGTCCTCCTTATTTATGTCAGCAATTAGCTTATTCTTAAAAGAAAGGAGGAAAATAGAAAAAGAAGCACACAAGCACTCAAACTGTGCAGCTCCCTAAGTGCTTTTTTCCAATTTATGAAACAAACAAAACAAAAAAAATACCCTCCGAAGTTAAACTAATATGAAACAGCCCCGGTATTTGAACTTGTCGCACGAAGCTGGTTTAAATTTTAATGTGAGCTCTGGAGTAGATTTGTGTAAGGCAAGGTAAAGCAAGTCCCATGAAATATTGATTCTGTACATTTTCTTATGAATTTTTATACTCCAATTTAGTAAATTTTTCATCTCGCCTGCACTTAGAGGTTGCCTATAAAGTCGTTACTACCAATTGTATTAACTGTTGTAAATAAATCATCTTGGTTTGGGCTATTTGTATGTACATGGGCCGACAGGACCTGGTTTTGTTTGAGCTGTGGCATGTTATGGCCTTAGTCTGAAAGGGCTAAAAAGGGATTATCAAAATTTAAAATCCGTCATGGCATAGCGGCAGAGATGCAGAACCCACGAGCATCAGTCAGAGGCAGGCATCTTCCTTTTGCATTTCCCACCTGGGTCAGGTAAAGCAGCATGGAGGACTCTCCAACAGAGAAGTTCTTTTCTGTTTCATGCCAGAAGAAAATGGGCGGTGGGGCTGGCATTACACCCCGCAGCCCTTATGCCTGCAGGTGAAGCCGCTGAAGATACAAACAAAAGCTATAGAGATTTGTACTGCTTTGGGTACAGCCTGCCTTTCCGAAACAGTACTTTCTCTCAAATGCCATCTGAAAGGGGATGTTGGAACACCTGATTTGAGGGAAATCTGTAGGTAAAGATTTTTTTTCATTTGGCAGTTTCAAGCTTCTAAATCTCAATATTCTCTATACCTAGAGCTTTATCTTGAGCACAAATTAATAACCTCCATCAAACCTAGCTCAGATGTTCACGCTGCCTCCTCATCTCTAATTACAATAAGTGGGTAGGGAGGCAAGATTCTGTTCTGCTACTTTGTGTCTCTGTATCGAATACAGTGAAATGTTGGTTTTCTGATGCCTTGCTTTTTAAAAGTATTTCAAAACGACTTCTAAAATGTTACATTACATTCAACTGTATAAGCTTAACACTTTATTTTCTATGAGGTATACCACTGGTAAGTTTGACTGCTTAACTGTTAATAGAAACGCAGCACCAGAGAGACTCAAGGTGTTTAAATGGTTTCCTCTATCATCTTGAACTAATCTCCAAGGAGTGCTTTTTTTTATTGTTTCTTATTTGAGTTTTTAATCCCTTTTTCTGTTAAGACACTGACTTGGCAAGTTTCAGCAACGTACACTTAGGTTAGGGTTGGTCAAGTCTGAACTCTGTTGTAGACACAAGCGCAGGCTGTGCCCTGTTATTGTTGTGTAGCTCTTTGGATCATAAATGTCAGCAGTCATCTAATGAGGGCCTGACGTGAAGAAAGTTTTTGTATGTGCTTATACCCCGTAGTCTTGAGTGGTGCTTAAATAAGTCCTTAAAGCTAAGTATATGCTTCAGTGTTGTTCGGAAGATGGATGACACGAATGTGGCTTACTGTGGTTCATATATAAACAAGAACAGATGGTTTTTCCAGATCCCAGTTAATGGTAATTAAACTCTAATTTATTATTTTATTCAGAATAAATCTCCATTAAATTTCTGTTTTTGTAAATGTTCTGAAACAACGCTATTTGGGTTATTTTGAAATTAACCGTATGTTAATTTGACAACAAAGCATACCAGGTGTCCTTTTCCTGATTCTCTGTTGTCTGTATATAATTTTCTAATAATTTTTTAGTTCGCCTACCTATAAATAAAGATAAGAAGCTTATTTTCACAATATGTCTAAGCATAACTTGTTTCAGAAAAAGATCCTGTTAGTAAAATTTCTTCAAGTGTTTGAAGACAACAGCCAGACAATTCATAACTGATGGAAATTCACTCAAAATGTTCAAATAATACTCTGATTTTCCCTCTCCTACCCTAGCTTAGTCCTGCTCAGAAACCAGCTACACTCTATTGTTTCAAGTGTTGCTTGTAGGTTGGTTTGTTTAATACATTTAAAGCTCTTTTTTTTTTTTTAAATTCAGAATACCAATAGTATTAAGAGAAAAATTCAAACATTTTTCAGAAGGAGCAGCACCTCACTAGTTAAATGGCTTTCTGTAATCATCACCTCGTATTCAGTTTAATTTGCCCTAGGTAGCTGGAGCTGACCTTTCAGCTGTCTGTATATTTTAAGTGTTTATGTAAACAGCAAAGGATCCAGTTAATTACAGAGCCTTCCTGCCATTCAGCACAGCGATGTCCGGCCTTCTCTGATTGCGAAGGAGATAGGAGAAGCTGCTGGGAGACAGGAAGGAGCTTGCAGAAAGGGAAAACGGCGGGAGGGAGGGAGGGAAGCACGCGGGAGCGCCCACTTCAATAAGGAAAAGTGAAATGGAGCAGGGCGTGCAAGTAGCATCTCGCACTGGGATCTCGGGAAGCTGCGAAAGGGATATGTACAATTACATAGCTTAATTCTCTGTCTGTGGTGAGGTTACCAGGATTATATCACCAAGAGGCTTGGCCCTGAAAGTTCTCGCCGAATGTCGGGTTTTGGTTTTGTATTCTCCAATTCGTGCTGGGGAAAGGGCAGACTGATGTGCTAAGGACTGATCCAGATCTTTTCTCCAAATGCACAGCCAATCCCTGAAGCTTAGTGGAATTAAACAAACCAAACAAAACCCTCTCGTGTTGCTGCCATTCCCCACAGAGCTATCACTGAGCTGCAGAGGAGGCTGTCCTCTTCAGGTACAGGTCTCCCTGCTTTGAAATCTGCCATTCCTTTACCCTGACGCAGCGAAGCAGCTTGTTCAACTTTGTGATCTTACACGGAGAGAGCAGGTCTTGGTTGGAGGTGCCTTTTCTCAAGGGACACGGGTTTTTTTGCATAATGATAAAAAGAGTATCTCTACAGAAAGAAAGAAAGTGAGGCTGATAGACCCTTCGTGAAAGGGTCAGTATCTGCATTTCCTTGGTGTACGGTATCAAGACTGGAAATGAGAATGGGTTGTAGAAGAAAACCAAAAAAACCCGATGCTTAGTTTTTCCTTTGTGTATTTATTTTTACAGCCCAGGTTAGTGTTGGTTATTCTAAATTTCCATGATAGCTTCATCATAGATATGACGTTGGAAAGATGGCGATGGTGTTTTGCTGGTTTAGGATGGATGGATGGCAGCCCTGTCTGTGGCTATAACATTTGGAGAATCTCAGATGCGACTCTCCCACTACAGACTTTTCAAAGTTGCAAGTAAAATCCTGCTGTGTGATTGGAACTGACAAAGTGTAACTTGGTTACATATGAAAGCCTTTTGAGGGCAGCTAGAAACCAACATTACATTAAGTTTGGATATTTAGACTTAAACATATGGCTTTTGTCATATGAGTTAAAGTTTTTAAAAGCCATTTGGTCATAATAGTGTTCTGAACCTAAAATTTTTATTTTTAATAGCTGCTAAATGCATCATTTTCAAATACTGTATGTGCAAACAACTAAGATGTAGGCACAACTAATTAATTTGCAAATAAAATATCAGAGAAGGGAGGATAGTTAAATGCAGGAAGAAAACCTTGCACATATCCAATTTGTTAAAATTTCAGTTTAATATAAGGGGTTGCCATTTTGGCTGTGACGTTGCCTAGTGTCATAATACAAAATTGCCGTCGTTATAAAGGAGACTGAGGGATATCTCTGTGGTCACGTAGGGACCTCTTGTTCAGACATCAGCTAGCTAAGCCTTCCAATACTTGCGTACAATTAAGTACTGTTAATATTAGTACGTTTTGGTTTTTTAAATCATCTGTGGAAGTAAAATCTCAGAAAGCTACATGTTTTGATAGAAAAAGGTCCAATTTTTAAACATGCTTTCCTTCATTTGCGGTACAAATAGAAGCATGGGTAGCTAACTAATGCTTTGTGTATTTAAGTGGAATAATGAACATATCTAGATATAAACTCCTAATGTAGGCATCAGCTTTGGCACGTATCTGCTTATTCGCTGAGTTTCCTTAACTCCTCGTAACTCACTCTGAAAAGACTTGAATGTCATGTGCTAGAAAGTTCAGCAGAGCGCAAGGTCAGACTCAAGGGCCCAGCATTTTAAGAGAGAGGAGCAAATTAAGTTCACCCTTCAACCCTCTACTCTGAGAATCTGCCACTCCTGTAAACCTGTTTTAGCTGTAGCCCCCAGAAGTCTGCCAAACAGAAACCTGAAACATTTCAGTACATATTTCTCCTGGAAGCAGGCGGTGTCAAGAAATGCAATTTTGTTAGATGACCGCATTAGCCTTGAACTTTTCAGACAAATCTAGATGAAGAGAAAGAGTTTCTTCTGGCTTCTAGAAACTGATGGGAGCCCTGTGGGGCGTAGGTTCAAATTTTTAAATGTTCACATCAAATCAGATAATGGTATCCACCCCCTCAAAAGCTCAACGGGTGGAGAAGAAAAGAACATACCAATAAGCACATGCAATCCTTCAGAGTTCATTATACAGCAAGTGTGTTTCAAAGGACCTTGAGAGCATGTTTCCAAGGGAGGGGTAAGGTCGATGCTTGGATGGGAGAAGCCAATTGAAATCAATGGGAATTGATTTAGAGTCCGGGGGCACTGTGTTAAAATCTCTAGTCTTACGATACAGCTTCATGAATATTAACAGGAGCGGGATCAATACGCAGCTGATTTTCAGATGTACAGCTGTCTCCTTTTCGTCTGTAGATTAAAGAAACGGCAATCTTTCTTTCTTTAGATAAGATTCAGAATTCCAGAAAATTACTTGTGACTTTATATCCCATTCTCCAGGACTGTTTGATAAGGTTTATGATATTTTTCTACCTTTTAAGTATGCGTTTTCCTAGTCACATTTATCTCTGGTGTCTGTTTCAAGGATTTCCTCTAAAGTAATAAAGCGGAGCGGGTTTCTCTTGGGGCACTGAGGTGCTTTTGGTGTAGGTGGCTCTTTTCTACACTTACAGGCCCTGAGCTTCGGGGAAGCCCTGTGAGATAGCCCTCCCTGCCTCCTACCTGCCAGCAGATGGCTGCCACTCTCCTATGGAAGTGAATGGCTTTGCTGCGCGTTTCATCTCGTGCTTCGCAGAAAGTCACCGGCTGCTGCAAAATGCTCTGTCTGTCTTAATCTACGACAGGCCTGCCCCCGAATGGATAATCTGCCAATCTTGAAAGCCCAAATGACTGACACCATCTGCTTGGAAGGACTCGTCGAGGTTCAAAGGCGGAAACCTGCGCTGCTGCTGCGCGTGTAATACACCAGCTGAACTTTCACGGTCCCAGATGCTGCCTGAGCTGCGAAAGTGAAATCAGGCTTGAAAAAGTTCTCCTTTAACAAAGGATGTACATTATTTGAAACATCCTGAACATTTTTGTTTGTTTCAAAAGTACAGGTCAGGATCCAGACTTGGCAGCTTGTCCTGACTTCCTCAAGGAGCTGAACAAATGCCCCAGGTCCAACCAACCTGCTTAAACTCTGGGAACAATTTGGGCACCTCTCTACAGCAAAGATTTCTGTATTCGGGCTGCCTAATAACAAAGAATCATGTCTTGGGGTGTGTGTGTGTGGTTTTTTGGTTGGTTGTTTTTTTTTTCTTGTTTTTTGTTTTGTTTTTTTAAATTAAAACCCCAACAAAACAACAAAAAACCCAAATAAACAAACAATACTCAAACCCCCAAAATTTCATCTAAATGGAGAATGATATTGATTTGTCTCTGATAAATTTGTTTTCATTGTGTTTTCTTTTTTATCAGGAGTGTCACCCCCCAGCAGCCTGCCTCGGCTGAGCAGCGCTCCTGGGGCAGCACCAGCCGCTGAGCAGCAGCACTTCTTGCCCCTCCAGCATTGCCAGGGCTGTGCAAGTTCAGCAGCAGGTTCATGGCCAAAAATACATGGGGCTTTCTGGACTCCTAGCATGAACAAGCTAGATTTTGGGTGCCGAGAATTGTGATACAGGAGGGGAGAGAACCTACTGTTCAGAGTAATTTGGGGCAATTCCAGGGTTTTTTGGCAATTTCCTGCCCCGGAGATCCTGCACCTGGAGGTAGCTGCCGTCAGCTCCAGGTGCGAATCTGTTGTGCAGCCTGAATTGTTTTATTAGGACTGATCATTTGTTGTCTTGTGGCACCAAAAAAACCATGCTCAGGATGTGCTTCTCTCTGTACCAAAACCAGATAAACACACGCTATGATCTATAGCATTAAGAGGGTAAAAAATAAAAGCCAGAGTGCCCCCAGTCTCACTTAGCTAAGGGACCATGATGGATTGGGTGTTTTAGTTTTATTTAATGCAATGACAATCAAACTGCATGTGTACTTAAGGGGTTTTGAAAACCCTTCTGTAATGTGAAGAAGATATTTTACATGCATGTTGCTCAAATAGTGCTTCTGAGGTGGTCAGGTCTGAGGTGGACCTTTAAACGATAGAGCTGAAGCACCTGAGGGCTTCTCGCTTCTCTGAAGTGAATGGGAGGTAAAAGCCAGTGAGCTCTTCTAACAGCATCAACTTTACCTGAATCAGGTTTCTAAAGACATTGCAAAATACTTACAGACTTACGGATTTAGTGCTATTCCAAGTGGTAACTTTATGTGAAACTGTATATCGAAGATCATCGAAAATAGCTTTGGTTTATTCCAGTTTTATCACTGTGGCTAGTGATAAAGATATCCATAAATGCCAGATCTGCACATTACCTCTGCCATCAGATACTGGAGTAAGTCGCTGGGGTTCAGCAGTTCACCGTACAGCCCGTGCGTGCTAAGGGTGGTCTCATGCATTTCAGGAGCTTGAAGTGGCAAGGTTTGCTTCCAGCCAAGGTTTGCTGTATCCTTATGCTGCTGAGCTGTTCCTGTTTTCTCTAAGCCAGTGTCTATTCCAAAAGTGACAAAGTCAGACTGTGCTGATTGCTTGCACCTCTGAAGGCATCAATGCCTTTGCATGTTGTGCTTGTTTTGCATTTAAAAGAGTGCTGGTTTTGGGACAATTTGGTTATATTAGTTTTTCACTGAATTGTGCAAAACTGGACTTTGGAGGTTGAGCTGATGTTTGTGACAGGGGAAGAAAAAAGAAGGCTTGAAAAATTGAGAAGAATGCTAAAAAATGCTTGCTGTAAGTTTTTAAAGGTCCATGTAGCAGTGCTGCTGTGGGTTTCGAACAGTTTTTGAAAAATAAAAATGATGTGGGGGAAGGTAATATGAACAATGCAATACAAAATGGGGTAAACTTTGAGACTTTGTCTTTCTATACATCATTCATTGCGGCTAGTGAAAGACAACTTGGCTTCTCTTGTGGTTTTGACGGCCAATTGGAAATGGTGAAAATGTTTGTAACTTCTATTGTGGTTTTTTCTAATTAGACAAGGCAAATAGTTTATGAAGAACAAGGACAGAATTAATCATGGGCTCTTGCTCATCACAGCTGTGCTCTGAATGCCTGACAGAACCACTTTATGGCATATAATTCAACATATAGAATAAACGTACTACAAAGGACGTAGCTTTGAAAGCATTTTCAGTGGTGATCGTTATTTTGCAAAGTCCTGAGCACAACTGATTACAATTGAACTGAATGGGAACTGGGAGATGCTTTGGAAAGTGAAAATGCCAGCAAGGATTTCAAAGAGGAGATCTGAATCTGGATTACAGCTTTTTATGCAATTTGGATATAATTTTCATGTCCAATTTGGTGACTGTATAAGCATATTGAGTGTTTTCTGCAGGCAGTTGGTTACCTAAGCATCCAACTATCTCTTTGGGTTTAAAAGCATAGAAATCAGGAGGTTCTGAGGGTGCTTTTAAGCCATATGATTGAAGTCTTCCCTCTATGTTAATATTAAGACTAGAAGCTGTATTTATATTTTATATGAACTGCACGTATGTTTTTTTTGAATGATCTGGTGCCAGTAGCAATAGTACTCAATGTTCTTATTAACTTCAAAATGTCTATTACTTAGTATTAGCTCTTTAAAGAAATATTAACTAGTTTGTTTATTGCTCTTTGAATGTTTTTCTTTACCCTTTAACCAAATCTGAAGTACTTCTGCTGTACTATTTTTATTTTAAGAGCTCTCTCCCACTTTTGCTTTTATAAGAGTGTCCACACTTGAGAATAACATTACCCTTTGACTAGAAAAACACTAACTTAGGTTTAGGGGGTACAGCCGAAAGTGCCTTTTCAGACTTTTACCTGTGCCAGACTTCAAAAATTATTCGCAATCATTTTCACTTGCAAATGGATGCTTGTCTGCCTTGTACCTAGGTATTCTGAATGACTGACCTACAATTGCAAATCCTATCTAGACATGCAAATCCCATTCCTTTGCAAGTGTAAGTAGTTGTGTCCATGCTTTAAAGGTCTGTTTTAAATCACTGTGAGCATGCTGCTGACAGACGTAACCGTGAATGTAAATGTTAGTTCTTAAAATGTCTAGCATAAAAGAAAGGGTATAATTCTCAATTACATCATTATTATATTGCAGTGATGTCTGCAATATCCACACTGATGTGAAAACTGAATTGAATGAAAATGTGGCTTATTTGGCTCTCTGTTTATCTATTGTTAGAACAAAATGTTCACATATTTCCATTTTGTTTTGTAGTGTTTGTATATTGTACGCTAAACCACCTGACTCTTAGAAACTCTTCTGCCAACACTGGTTGAAATACTGAAAGCGTTGCAACTACGCAGATTAGAGTTTCAGAGAGATTAGGTAAGTGCCTGAATACGTGGGTGCTTAGTGAAAGCAAACCCGCTCTATTGAAACCTTTTGCAGTTGCAGTTGTCCTGTGTGATGTGGTGTAAGAACATTGTGGATGTTGGACCAAATATACTTTTGACTATTGATTTTTAAAGCACCAGTTTTCTTGGAATGGAACGGTATTATTGACTTGATTATTTGTATTATAAATTACAATAGCTAGTCTGTTATTAGCTGACAGACCTCAAACGTGGCTGTCTCTTTCAGTGCCTGATATCACGCACGCTGGTGTTTAGGGGAGTCTAGGAGACATAAGATCCTCATAATAATAGATCATGGAAAACAAAACCACTACTCCTTACTGGTAATGGATATTTGCTTCAGTATAGCAAATCAAAAGTTTTACTGGGTTCAGAAATGTCAAAGCAGTACATTTTGTACTCCTCAAAAAAAAATCAGCTTCTGGAAGTGAAGAACTTCTGCATCTAAAACACGCCAATTAGCAAGGAGACACGAGTGATGCTAATGCTCTTAGTCTATTTTTGGTCACTGTCTATATGATCAGGAAAAAACAGAGAATGCTGTGGCTTTGGTTAACTCTTCTCATTCCTTTTTAAAAGCATTTCTTCTTATATGCAGTAGTGAAAGGTTGAGAAACAAAACATGCCCTTGCAGACTTATAAATATGGCTAGAAGAACTGAGCAAATACATGGTCACTGGTAATTTATTTGATATATTTACTAAATATTTTGCAGGCTACCAAGTATAATACTGCACCCTCACATACAGAAGGGCAAGAAAAGACCTCTATATTTACATGTCATATTTGTATAACTAAAGCTTGAATTTTCACATCTGCAATTTTTATTTAATGTTGATTTCTGTCATCTTGACATTGTCTTTTAAAACTGCAATGACAGTAAGGCAAAAAAAAATTGTAAATTTAAATTTCAAAATCATTTGAAATTGTCTTCAATGGAAAAAATAGCTTTGAGGTCAGTATTCTACTGCAGTTCTCTCCCTTGGGAGCAGCCATATATATATATATATATATATATGTATATTTGGATTACTTGATGCTTGTCTACATATATCTCAGTGACTTCCTGATTCAGAAGTGACTACTGCAGACAGTGAAAAACACTGTTCCTGTCTGTGAAATACTGTGCCATCATAAGTGAAATATAGAAAACTTTTGAATGTGTTGGTGTGCAGTTATTTTTTCAGTCTTAATTGTGAATATGTGATCAGACTGTTAGCTACTGGCGTGTATGAGTTTATGTTCACATCCCATGAGCATTCATGTAAGTCATACTTAGCTACTCAAATGTTAGGTGAAGGCAATCTCTAGAGAAATGTAAATGGTGAACAAACTCACTGGAAAATTTGTTTGGCACTGCAAATATTCATGTTGTTGGAGTGACTTCCTTACAGTTGGATGTACCGTCTTCCCAGGAATGCCCTGAGTTACTGTTTAGGTGCTCAAGTACAAGTAACCGTGATAAAATGACAGATCCTGGTACCTTCATCTCTAGCAATGCATCATGTTTTTTAATTATATCTCTTTTTCAAACATCATTGCTTTCACATTCCATTAATTTAGGCAAAAAAATACTGTTGAAATATTGCCATGAAAAGAAATGTGGTTTCTTCCCATAGGTTTTCTTATCACAAAAGAAAGTGTATATTTGTTATTTATACGTGTGAATTGTAATGCCAAATGCACACATCTTGGGAGTGAAAGAGTTATTCAGAATTAAGTAGTGACATTTTATAATCAAGATGGAGAGAGAAGACAAAACTGTTTAAAAATACCTGGTTTAGAAATTATCCAGGGGATGAAATTTAGTTGTCTTTATCCTCCTAGAAAACTTCAAAGGATCTGTCATCATCAGGAACCAGCAGGACCTCTGTTCTGTTTTGCTGGCAAAAGATGAAGAGTGGTCCTCTGGTGCAGTCTAGTGTAGCTTTGCTGCTGAAAGTGATTTTAAAAATATGACCCAAAGTCTGGATGTGAAGTAGCTGAAGGCTTGACCTTGATCCCTTTTGAAATTGTTGTCCTCCTTTGTTCCCTGGAAAGTTTCAGGTTTTGTGATTTGCTAATTTATTGTCATCTTACCCCATATTGTTTCTTATTTCTGCCCTGATCTGTTTTGAACTATGCGTGATGAGATTTTAAAACAGATAATTGATACCAAACACTGTTGGCAGAAGAAATCTGAGTAGAACCTGTCAAACTTTCTTCAAACTTGGTTGACTTTCAGAGAACAGAGATGTACAGTTAGTGTGAGTGCCTTTTTTTAATGTGGGTTTTCTTTATTTTTAGTAACTTATTATAAGATAATTGTGTTTTCTCAATACACTTGTTGAAAAGTCTGTTGAGAACATCCTTTGGACTACGGGAAAGCATGATTTGGAAATGTGTTGTAATCCTGTAGTTCTTCAGTCTGTGTATAAATATTTTGCAACCACCAAAGTATAGCAGAAGGTGCAGCTTTAAATTAATCAGGTAGATCTTGCTTTTTCCATAGCAAGGCAGAGTGAACATCTTAGCCCTCGCTAAGGACATAACAGGCAATCACATTGATACTGATTGTAAAAAAAAAAAATACTTCAGTGGGAAGTTGAATCGGGTTTGAAATACATGTAACCTGTAGCAAATAATTCAGTTACTTGCTGTTTATGTGAAGTGTGTTGGAAGTTGTTCAAGGCTTAGCTTGAGAACTTGTGTGTGACTTCCCAGGCATGTGCAGAACATAAGGAGTATCTCAGCTACATTTCCTCTTTTTCTTTCTTCCAAAGGTCAGGTATTGTCAGTACATGATACTGAGCATAGCCTTTTAAATGGACACCAGCAACCATTCATCGGTGAAATCCCTGATGGCCTGATTCAGCCCCTTTGAAGTGAGGGCGAACGTTCTCCTGGAGTCTGTTGGGTTTCAGTCAAAGCAGTTAGCGGTGGTGAAGGCTCTGCACCTGCTTTTTGAGTTGTGGTTTGAAGCCATACCTTAATGGCTTTGAAGGTGATTTACAAATATTTTAGTGGTGTTTCCTCTCAAATGTTTAGCCATTTTTCCTTGTCCTGTCATGTAAAACCAACTCACGTTAATTATTATTATCCCAAGTGTAGCATATGGGGAAATAAAAAATGTATTACAGGTACAGCAATAAAATGAAATCCTAATTAGTCATTGGGTAAAACTGATATCAAAAGAGGGCACCAGTTCTCCACAGATCCCAGGTTTGGTATGTTTATAGGTTTCCCTCTCTGTAAGTGTGGATCACTGATAATGGGACGATTATCTTTTTGGGGTGGAGTGAAATCTGTGTTTACTCATATTTGCAATTTTGGTGGAATCCTTCCAATGCTGTTTGAGACCTTGAATAGACTCCAAGATAACGAGCAGGCAAGCTCACTGCAGAACAGCAGTAGCCTCTGTTTTAATCCTCCAGACTGGATGTGTTGAAGTCATCTATAGCCTTGTGTAATAGTTGTGACCTTTTAAAGGGACCACTTATGGTATGCAAAACTGCACAGAATAGATCAGCACGTGCTGTCAAGCTGCTTTTCCCGCACTAAGAGTAGGGTGGGCTCGTACCACGTCAGAGTTGCAGAGACCTCCATATTGCTTTCACAGGCTCTTTTTCAGAGTCAGCTGAAATGAACGTAACATGCATTCGGAGTGAAGT